>CATIWQ010218939.1:0-19290 GCA_949673415.1 Euphorbia schlechtendalii | reverse complement strand
TCACTTAAGAAATAAGCAACTTATCCCGGACCCGAATCTCTGTGTCTTGGTGGGCCGTCCCCCGGACGTTAAGCCTCACAGGACTCTAATTCCTGGAAAGAGCTAATCCAGGTGGCGACTCCACACTGAGAGACGGCGAATCAGGTTCGAACCGATCTTAAACGTTTTCGTCCTTTCTCTCTTTCAAACCTTTTTTCCGGGTCCCAGACCTGGTACATGTTTTCTTCTTTTCCAAACACCCCGGTGGATCGCGCCTATTCTTTCGCGCGCTCTCGGCCCACCGCTCCGTGTCGCTCGCTCACAGTGGGTGTTCAGAAACAAGCTTGATGAAGAAGGAAACATAGTAAGGAACAAAGCAAGACTGGTAGCTCAAGGATACAATCAGCAAGAAGGGATAGACTATGATGAAACATTTACTCCAGTCGCCAAACTTGAAGCAATAAGAATCCTGTGTGCCTTTGCATCTCATATGGGATTCAAATTTTATCAAATGGATGTAAAGAGTGCTTTCCTTAATGGATTCATCTCAGAAGAAGTCTATGTTCAGCAACCTCCAGGCTTTGAAGACCCAAAACTTCCCCATCATGTATACAAGCTAAAGAAAGCTCTATATAGCCTAAAGCAAGCACCCAGAGCTTGGTATGAAAGATTAACAAGCTTTCTCACCTCAAAAGGATACATCAGAGGCAAGATAGATACAACCTTATTCATCAGAAGAAAGAACAACGACATTCTCCTTGTTCGGATTTATGTTGATGACATCATCTTTGGAGCCACTGATGAAAGGATGTGCAAGGAATTCAGCTCTCAAATGAAACATGAGTTTGAGATTTTAATGATGGGAGAATTAACCTTCTTTTTGGGACTTCAAATCAAACAAAGTCCACATGGGATATTTATAAATCAATCCAAGTATACAAAGGAGATTTTGAAGAAATTCGGTATGGAAGATGGAAGGGAAATGTCAACTCCTATGGCTTCCAACACCACACTCATCAAAGACTCAGAAGGCAAGAAGGTCGATCAGAAGATGTTTAGAGGAATGATTGGCTCACTACTATATCTTACTGCAAGCAGGCCTGACATTCACTATGCAATCTGCTATTGCGCAAGATACCAAAGTGATCCTAGAGAATCCCATCTGAGCGTAGTAAAAAGAATCCTCAGATATTTAATTGGAACCATTGAAGCTGGATTATGGTATCCAAATAATTAAGAATTCTCATTAAAAGGATTTACTGATGCTGACTATGGAAGAGATCAATGGAGGATGTCACTTTCTAGGAAACAGTATCGTCTCTTGGTACAACAAGAAACAGACCTCAGTAGCTCTATCCACTACAGAAGCTGAATACATGGCCGCTGGAAATTGTGTTGCACAGGCCCTATGGATCAAACAGCAACTTGCAGATTATGGAGTAAAATCGGAATGCATAGAAATTCTCTTCGACAACAAAAGCGCAATTGATCTGTCGAAGAATCCAGTTCAACATAGCAGGATGAAACACGTCAACATCAAACATCATTTCATAAAAGATCACGTTCTCAAGAAGGACATTAAGTTGGTATACGTCTCTACTGAAGAACAAAGAGCTGACATCTTCACCAAACCTCTGAGCTAGGATCAATTTACCTCCCTCAAAAGAGAAATTAGTATGAGTAATCCAGTGTGAATATTGCTCAGAAGAAGGAGTAGTCACTCAGAAGTATAACATGTCTCAGAGGCGACTGTCATCTTCTGAAGTTAAAGGACAACGTCACGTCTCAGAAGATCTAACCCGCCAACTGCTCCAGATTTCAAAATTCAAAAACCCGAATCCCAAGTCAGATTTTTAGGATAAAACTGTTCACATTCATCCGTTAATCACTCCTTTGACGGTTATCTACATATCAAACGGTAAATGCTGAAACCGTGACTGTGGTAAATTACTCTTCCATCCCTCTGAAATCATCTCTATATAAAAGAAAAGACTGTTCATCATCCAAACACTTTACCCAAATTTCACAGAGCTCTTATCCTTCTCACTGAAAATTTCTTTCTTCTTTCAAAAACCCTAATTTCTACAACTTAACTTCTCTCACAAAAATGGCACCCAAGAAAACCCGATCTTCAAAAGCTGATGCTAAAGAGCAAGTCATAATCAAAATCCCTCCAAAGACCTTTGAACCTATTCTATACAGGTCAAATCCCTCTAACATAATACCCCATCGATTTCTGGGAGATGATGCGTTTCTTGAGGCACCAACATTTAAACCAACCATCGAATTTCATCAATTCAGTACGTGGTTGAGGTTGAAAGAGCAAACCTTCCCAAAGATAGTATCGGAGTTCTACAGTAACCTTCAAAGGTGTACTGTAAGCGATGAGGAGTTGAAAACCAAAGTGAAAGGAAAGGAGATAGTCATTACTCCTGCATATTTAGTAAAGTTGCTAAACTTGAAGGATGAAGGAGTTGCCCTAAGAAGAGGATGTGAAGACACAACTCAGTTTGACAAAAAGGTATTCATGCCAGAAGGATGGTTCGGGGAGAAAATAAGTACCCACATACCTCAGGAGCCAAGATATTGGCAGTTTATTATGGCTTATCTTCTTCTTCAGAAGATGAATTCAACAAACGCAGTTTCTGGATATGAACACTGTACCTTGGTGCATCTGGTGGAGAAAAGAAAGGTCAATTGGCCTATAGTAATAATGCAGCACATGCTACACCACAAGCTTACACTCGAAGGATTAATCAGCAGAATCGTGGCATCGTTTAACATTGACTGCTCAGATGAAGAAGGTTTGATGGGAAGTGAGATCGTAAGGGAAAGGTTTGAAAAGAAGGTGGACTATGGGATAAAGTGGAACAGAGAAGAGGCCCTAACCAAGGACATAATGAGGAAGAGAAGGGAGAAAGAACTTAGGGCCTCAAAGAAAAGTGAAGCAGAAAAAGGGGTTGAGGAAGTCTCCCCCAAGAGAAAGAGGGAACCTGTGCTGAAACAGGAAGACATTCCCAAGGCAAAAAGAAGTAGAGCTAATAGAAGCAAGGCACTTGCTGCTGAGGGAGTGTTGATAACTCCTGCCGAAGCTACTGAAAGAAAGGCTCAAGGAATAACATATTCCATGAATAAGTTCAAATATGTGCCTAGGCCTTCTGAGGAAAGTAGCTCAGAAGATGAAGAAGATAGTCAACCAATCAGCATTCTTACCAAAAGAAAGAGGGGAGAATTTGATCCTGACATGGTAATCCCCAGTGAAGATGAGGAAGAAGAAAAAGATGAGGGAGAGAAGGTGGAAAAGATTAAGGAGATCAAGGCAAGTGAAGAGGAGAAAAGAGAAAAGAAGGAAAAGAGGTAGAGGAAGAAGAAAGCCAAACTTATGGCGAAACGGTCATTGCTGAAGATGATCTTGAAAAGGATGACATGATAAGAGTAGTAAACCGGAGTTTGGTGGAGGTCTACACTCATGTTCCTCGCAAAGGGACAATTGGAGATATAAAGATTACTGTTGAAGAAGCAGAGAAGAGGGCTTTAATAGAAGGAAAGAAAATGCCTACTCTAGAGGAGTTCACAAGAAAAATGAAGGAGAAGAGCACGTCTGAAACAGAGGAGGATGACTCAGAAGAAGTAGATGATCAGGTTCTGCAAGGGACCTCAGTTGACTTTGATTTGCCCTTAGGGTCTCTTCCAGTGGTCCCAAGTCCAGTCCCTCCAAGGTGGCTAATCCTACCAACTTCATACTGGACAAGAAGCCATAATCTCCTCCCCTGGATCAACAAAAGTCGTTATTTGATCCATCTCATCTCTTCACTACATCTCTTGAGACACCACACCAATTTCTGTCTACTCCAGGAGAATATCCAACAGCTGATATGGATCCTCTTGAAGTCGCAGTATCAATTGCTCAAAAGATATCAAAGGAGTTTGAGGTAAAGGAGAATGTGGCCAAGAAGGCTGAGGAGGATAAGCCTGAACAGAAAGAGGATGAAGTTGAAGAAGTTAAGGAGGAAGAGTCTGATAAGCCATCTCTGATGAAAGAGGTTGTGCCGGAGGAAGACCCGTTCCTATCAGCTCTTCAGAAGGAAGATGTTCAGACGACCATAGTAGCTGAGTGGAGTACTCATTCATTAGCATCAGATCTTGCTAATGAGTTCGTTGCTATGGCCCGCTCTGTCTTTGAGAAACACAATATACGGCCAGAAGAAATAAGGGAGGAAATTGTGCTGGAGGATGAGTCAGATGATGAAGTTCAGATTGTGAAGGAGGTTGAGACTCAGCAGAAGTAACAGCAGCTTCCTTCTGTACCAAAGGTTCTAGAGGATCCCAACAGCTCCATCTCTCTGATCTCCAGACTTGCGGAGCAAAGGATTTTTGGAGATGAATCTCTCAACAGCAGAGGATGGATGATTGGTGACATCACTCAAGGAGGAAATCCTAGCACGTTTATTCCTGTCAACTCTCTCCATCATATGGGAAAGGCTCTGGATGATCTGCTGACAATGGCCCTTCGCCTCAACAACTCAGTAGTGGATTTGAAGCTCGCCCCCTTTAATCGTCAGCTTACCCAAAGTGTGGCTCTCATCTCAGAACAGGCACAAATTATCATGGAAAGGGCTGACAAGATCCCTTTACCAAGTCAAATACGTTCTGAGCTGATCAATCACCTGAAACCTCTTATGGAGACAAGGCTCAGCAACTACGTTGATATTCTTGAGGCTCTTCAGAAGTTGAACATGACAATGGACGATGGTGAGAAGGGGATGATATTAATCCACAAAGAAGTGGATGGGGTGAAGGAGGTCATTCTGAAGCAAATAGGAGAAGTCATCTCTACTCTGGGGATAGCCATTGAGCGCACAACAATTGAATACTCCATGGGGCTGAGGAATGAAGTGCAGGCGTCCAGGACTCAGAACGCCTTCTGTTTATGGTAGCAGGAGCAGATCCAAAATAGTCTTGCTGAGATGATAAATAATTCCAAGATTGAAACTCTTAAAGCTATTACGGATTCAAAAAGGGAAGTGAAGTCTGAGATCTTCAAGGTTGTTGAAGATGCTTACAGGTATATCACTGAGACTACCTTTGCTCAGAAGAATGAGGCTGTGGATGAAATTGAGGAACATATTTAGAAGTATGCTACTGCCCTTACCAAGACAACAACTGAAGCTAGAGACATAGTGGTGGCAAGGAATGCGAGCACTTCAAAGGCCCTTCAGAAGAGTATCGATGGGCTTAGTAATCAGCTTGGTGGACTGTCTCTTCACTCTTTCTGCTCTCATGATAGTCAGGTCGTTCCATTCCTGCAGCATCTGGTGAATGGCCTAAACACTCAGTGGATATGGAATCAGAAGGCTCTCCAAGTGATCCTTGAAAACATCTTTCCCTCCGTTCCTAGCAAGGCTGCATGGTTGATTCAGCAGATTGTCCCTCCTCTTCAAGCAAATGCAAAGGCTATTCAAGAAGTCATTCAGAACTTTGCGCTTGATGAGCAGAAGATAGTCGCTCAGCTTGTTGGTGCTGAGTGGAGGGAGAAGGACAAGCACAGCTTCAAGGAGATCTGGAAAAGGCGAATGATTTCTAACCAACCATCAAGCAGCGCCATGGAGGTAGACCATCCAGAGCAGACTCAACTAGATGAATTTCCAGCACTTAAAGAAAAACCGTTGTAATTTTTGAATTCATCTTATGTAAAAACCTTGTACACAAACCTTATTAATGAAAAACTTTTTAATTTTGTTCATTAGTACAATTCTTCGTTGTACTAATCTCCTTGTACTAGTTTATCAGTATGTATGCACAAGATTATGGGGGAGTAAGTGCATCCCGTGCTTGACTTCACTCAGAACCAACAAAATGAGGGAGATTGTTGGATTCTGAAGGATAAATAGTTTTGTAAGTTCTGAGTTCAGAATGAAGCCTTAGAAGGAAGTCACCTTAGAAGCACATGGATTTATCAGAAGAACTATGAAGTCTCAGAGGTCATCATTATCAGAAGAAGAGTTATACAAATAACAGAGGATCTCTCAATACTCAAATCATTCAAATGCTCCTCTGAAGATTGCAAAAGGTCAACTAAATCTTTCAGCGCCAAAATGTCAAAATAACTGACTTAGCATTTAATGCCACCGCGTGCATTAGGCTTACGTCTACTACAAAATAAAAATTGCTGCAAATTCAGGAACAAATCTCACTTGCTTTGTTGAAAACATATCTGCAAGTACAAAGTGGACCTGCAAAATCAACCAAATATAACAAAGTGCAAATCAAACCTAGACGAGCTCTCTAACGGATTATTAACGGAAACAAGACTGAGAGACAACGGCAGGAATTCCAGCAACGGTCCTAAATATCAACGGAAACTTTCTCTTCCTCTATAAAATGACGGTTTCCTGCATTTGAAAAGGTTGCCTAATCCTAATACAAGTACTAAAGCAAAAACAAATCTCAATCTGCTTACAACCTTTTAATATCAAACATTCAAATCTAATCCGTTTGTAATTGAACTGACTGAAACAGAGTTCAGAAGTTCACAAAGATCATCTTCATTAAACTGTTGTAACTTACACTAAGCTAAGGGTAAGATAGTGTAAGGGAGCGAAGTTCTAGTAAGAAAGGTACTTAATAGACACGAAGCTCAGAGCCTCAGATATAGAAGGAAGGAACTTCTGTATTGGTATAGCTCAGCAAAGACTGTTGAAGGGTACTTCAGTCGAGGCATTGTAAATGGTTTACTCTTCACCAGAAAAAGAGTTTATAGTGGATTATATCTTGGACTGGAGTTTCCAAGGACTGGATTAGGCAGAGGCTGAACCAGGATAAAAATCTCTGTTTGCATTACTTTACTTAGCTTATTTAATTGTGTGTTTATTATATTCCGCATCTGAAACACATAGAACTAAAAAAGGGATTCTGAGTAACTAATACTTACTCGGAAGCAACTTTAGAAGCATTTTTCCGAAGTTAAGTGAGAGCTCGAAAAAGAGTCATTCACCCCCCCTCTGACATACTTTACACCCCTACTGGGTCCAACAAAAATAATCTTCGTAGTTGATTCGTTCATCTTGAGGCTAATCAATGAGAGGAACCTACAAAACAAACAAAAAAACACTTCGACGCTCAAGTTAGTAAGGAATCGAGGTGGAGAATAATGATAATTGGAATTCGATCCCATACCTTTGATGTATTAGTGCCTTTATATAGGCATGTAAATGGTCCTAAATAGATTAAGAATAGAAATCATAATCGCATAAGAATTTTATTGCTTGATTTGATGTTATCCCCTTAATAGGATAGAGTTTTATCCCATATAGAATATATATCTTATTTGTAGAGAAATACTCGGAACCTTATCCTGAATAGGAATTATTTACCTAATTATCATGTCGGTTAGTATAATAGAAGTACTAATAAATGTTGGATGTTTTGTTATGGTAGAAATATAAATGTTATCAAAATTTTAAAGTGAAGAGAAAAATGATAGAGAATTCATTTAACACACTATCTAACTTATATATCAATTATGTTTCTCGATTATTTTACATGTATAACGAACTCAACATCTCAAAAAAAAATAATAAAAGAAAAAGAAAGGTCAGCAGAAATGTTTCAACAGAACCGGACAAATTAAGAGAAAAACGCAGCTTTATGGGTTAAGCTGCTCAGCCGCCATTAACGGTCACGCCGTTACTTAGCCTTAACATCCTAACAGACATATACCATTGCATCCTCAAAATATTTATACTGAACACTTTCACTTTTTCGCTGTTTGCCCGTTTCCATTACACAATTTTCCATCTCACTCCAATTTTATTTCTTTTATAATTTTATTACTTTACCATGATTTAATTTTTTTTAGAATTGGTCATCATATTTGCCCTAATTGAAGTCTGGTTTTTAATGAAGTTGTCTCAACTAAATTACATTCAATGTAACTTATAGCATTAAAAGATGAAAATTTTATATTTAAAACCTAGAAAAATAGGAACCGCAATGTGTCATATCAGTGAAGTTGTGATCAAATTTTAGAACGTGAATTTGTTATTCATGTATTATATACTTTATGCTAGTCTAAATTATACTATAAATCACATAGTTTTGGAAAAAAAATCTGCTATTCCCTTTCATGTTTTTCCATTCATTACTTGATACGTGGTTCATTTCCATGAAAGAGAAAATAAAAAATAATTAAGAGAAAATATAAACAATAAAAAAATAAATTAATAATTACACATGTCAAATAATGAATGAAAGACATGGAAGTGAATATCATTTTGAGATAAAGTTTCGAATTTATTATTGAAATTGTTGTATCAAATTGGGTTGTGACAGGGCATAATTGGGAGTTAATAAGTGGATAATAATGATAATAAAACCAAGCAGACATTAAAAGTACTGGCTATCTCAGTAATAAGTGAAGCAGAAGAAGCAATAATTGGAGAGTCTGGCAAAAGGGTAAATAAAACTAGAAACACGACAAACAACATACATAACTACGGCGTCTTGTAGTAATTCTCAAGACAAATAAATACACTAAAAAACGGGAAGAAAGAAAGTGAAGACTTTTCTTACAGGTAGTTTTTACTACAGAGAATAAGGAGAAAGAAAGACAATAGAATGGTCAAACATAGACGGGTGGGTTCCGTCAACGGTTGATAAACCTCTCTCTCTCTCTCTACATTTTACACGCTCTTGCTCTTTCTCCCTCTTGACTCTTTCCCCTTCCTCTCTCTCTCTTCTTCTTCTTCTTCTCCGAGTCAGAATTTTCCTTCTTGCTAGGTCTTTGAAGGATTGTCTATATATATACACACACAAACAAACACACATATGTATTCATATTTACTTGAGCTTTGAGTCTCTTTTAGGTCAGAGAGCTAATTTTTGAATAAAGTTTCAATCTTTTTGCTCAGCGGATTCTTCTTTTCTTTGGGTTCCTTCTCGTCTTGGTGGAGAGAGAAAATGACAGTAAGTTTTCTTTTGACTCTTTTCTTTTCCCCCCTTTTTTAATTCATTTGTTGTTGTTCTTTGCTAGTCTCTTTGGATGTTTGGTTGCTAGGAAAAGGGAAATCAGAATGCCTGTTTTGGATGTTAATCATTTTTAATCTCTGTTGTTTGTTTGAATCTGTGTCGATGTTGATTGCTTGTTTTTTTGTTGAACTGGGTTTTATGGTTGTGAAATATGTGGATTAGAATGAAACTTCAGATTGGAGAATACATAATTTGATGATTTCTTATCATTTTTATTGAAGGAAGCAAAGATCTTGGCAGTTTGTGTGTCAGAGTCTTTGCTTGATGGGTTACTATTTGGGGGACAAATACATGCCAGATTAATATAAATTTAGAAAATGATTTCGCTGTAAAATATTGCTAACAAAGAGTTGGTGAAAGAAAAACAAAATCACCAGAATCTGGGAACGTATTTACCAACTCAAGTGCCTAATTTGCTGAATGATGAAAACTTGTAGTTGGCTTAATTGTAGAGGATTTGTTCTTTATTTGGGTCATGTGGAATAAGTTAATAAACAAGAGATAGTGCCATATTGTTTCATAGATAGATTAGATATATTGTCTAGTAATTTGAAGTTGAATTTCCTGGTTAAGCATCATTGAATAAGTACTAGCCCAAGTTGAAATTTAATTGCTGGCCTTTCTTTCTGAATTGTTGTTTCAGAAATGTTATTTTGAAGATCTGTCCTAGAATCTGAAAATGTGCCTTATTTTGTTATTTCTATGTATCTGCTTACCGTTCCATTTATCATGTCATTTATAAAGTTTTTTGCTTTAGCCAATTTGGATGCAAATTTTTTGTTTTTGTTGCTTTATTGAATGAATCGTAGTTTATAAATTGAAAAGTGATAAACTGCTTGGTCAATTGCTTTCTTATTTGTGAATTTGGCTTAGGAAGTATACATAAATAATTCAGTTGTTTCTGTGTTTCTTTAATTTGCTTGTTAGAAATACTCCATAAAGACGAGTTTCACTGCTATTTTCTGGTAACTAATCATTTTCTGCCATGTGTTTGCAACAGTCTATCTTGTCATTTCCATAACTATTCTCGCTGTGGGAATCTTTCTTATAACTGCCTTGAATTTGACGATCATCCGCAGTTTCGTCCAATGTATAACAGCTATAAGTTGTTTTCCATCTTCATCCATTCTATGTTAATCTGTTTTAGCTTCATACACAAGATACTTTCGATCTCTTGAGTTCATTTGGATCTAGATATTATCTACATTCATTTGCATGTCTAACATTATTAGTCAATCCTATTTCAGTCTCTCGAGTTTATTTGATATCGTGTACTAACCAGTTTTATCGCGGCAGCAACGTTCGCACGTGCCAAAGTTTGGCAACTGGGACGGCGAAGAGAGCGTTCCGTACACGGCCTATTTCGAAAAGGCTCGGAAGGGCCGAACCGGGGGCAAAATGGTCAACCCAAATGACCCCGAGGAGAATCCCGATTTCGTCTCCGATAGCTCCGATCCAGGTCAGCCAAAAGGCGGCAGAGTCGTTTCAGAAGAGCCACCACTACAAAGGAGCAGGGAAGGCGGCGACTTTAGACAGTTCGCTGACTCACCGGCCCGGCACGAAAACACGAACCAAAGAGCAGCGGGTAACGAATCGGCCCCCCCTCAGAGGTATGCGGGCCGCGGAGTTGAGGCCCAGAAACGGAGACAAGGTCCTCAAAGCATCGGCTCGGAAAACAGCATGGAAAAGTCGCCGTTCCATCCGAAGGCCAGAGTCTCCGGCCGGGGCCCTGGCGGGGCCCCCTCTCCGTCATGGGAAGGGGGGAAAGGCTCGTACGAAAGCAGCCATGGTACTCCTGGACGGTCTCGCTTGAAACCAAAGGGCGACGAAAGTGTAAGTCTCACTCTCCTGTTAAAAGTTTTACGATGGAAGCCTAGTTATGAAAGGCGTGGCCTTTGGAGCCTCGCCGTGCGCCTTGGAGCGCCTCGGGGACAGTTTTTTCTTGAAAGGGGCTTTGACTTACTTTATTGTGTTTTCTGATCTATTTTTAAGAGTTTCAATAGTAATTTACGGCAGGATATTCCTAATTCAATTCCTATCAAGGCTTTGATAATTCTAATGTTACATGTGCATTTTCCATATATATGTACCTCCAAATTTTCTTTTTAAGGGTTATAACTTACTTTAATATGGGGTCCCCATTTATTTTTAAGAGTTTAATCTTATTTCGAGACTAGATATTCCTTATTCAATTCCTATCAAGGCCAGATCAATTCAAGGCAAGATATTCCTAATGCAATACAAAAATTTTACATCTAAATGTACCTCTAACAACTCTCTTAGTTCATTTTTAGTATATTATTGCATTTAACTTCACTTTTTAAGCAAAATGTTTTTTGCGCCTATTGTACCTCAGGCGCACACCTCGCCTTGCGTCTCTAACAACACTAGGAATGAGAGCATGAAAATTTCCTGATTTTTCGCTTTTTTGCCTACACCTGAACCTTCAAGTGACAATGTTTGGTGTGTATTTGTGGTGTGGCAGCCTGATAAGGGGGCAGCTGTTCCGAAATTCGGGGAGTGGGATGAGAATAACCCTGCATCCGCCGATAATTACACTCACATTTTCAACAAAGTGAGGGAGGAAAGACAGACCGGGGCAGGAAGAGTACCAGGCATGCCCTCCGAATCGCCTTATCCCGCTACCCGCAAACATCCCTCCACCAACACCTCTAAGGTAAATGTCTGTTCTTGGTTCAATTCCTTACCGTCTTAACCATCTCATCTCATAGATTCCGCCTTTTTTGGTCAATTTTCAGAGTTGCTGCTTTCCATGGGGTAGAAAATGATGTTGCTGGAATCGGTTGAGACTGGCGTGTGGAAACTGTAAATACTTTGGAGGCTCTCTTTGTGTAGAGTTACTTCTTTTGGAGTAAATTCTGTTTTTTTTATAAAAAAAATTGTGTTGTTGTGTTCATGTTAATTAAAAGTGCTTTTTCGGGCAATGTGGTGAAGCTTGTTTGCTCATTTGATTATCGTAGTATGCACGTTATCTATTTGGTCCTTTAGTATGCAGTCTTTTACTTGTTTTGTCCTTGTGTTTCTCTACTAAAGAGACAAAAAGGGTAATCGGCTGCGTAATATAAGAACCAATTGGGTAATGTGTATATTACATGGATCAAATAGGCAAATGAGCACTACATGGCCCGAAATTTTTTTTTGCTGTTTCTTTTTTACCTTGAAATGATGTAATCTTCAATTTCTCACGCTTGTTATTTTGGTCCTTTTGAATTGCTCTTCAAAATATTGTTAGTTGCTTTTGGCAATTATATATGGCTAGAAATGGCCTCACACATTCATTCTTTCTAATCTTAATGACATTGTGATTTACTTTATTTTTTGTCTTGTCAATCTTCCTTGATGTACAACAACTGTGTCATCCTTGTGAAATCCACATATTTTCTCGGTACGTTGTTTGTCGGGCGGGCTGGGTTTACGTTACGTATATTATTTTATTAAAATATCACCTTAAGATTGACACAATTTATACTTTAGCCTGTCCCGACCCATACATTAGAACTTTGGATTCGGTTCAAGCTTGTCAGGTCATTTCCAAAGTTCGTTTCTTGAATAATTTTTTTAATTTAGACTAACATGTTGCCTAAAATTACATGTTTTCACTTAAATCATTTAATACACTGCATGATTTGTCGTAGTTCGGTTTAAAAATACAATAGATTAGTATATAAAATTTCAAAATAATTATTAAATATAACTTATAATAAATAAATTTACTTGTTATTGGGTTGTGCTTGGGTATTCATGTAAAAATCAAATCCGACCTGTAAAACTCCGGCCTTTAAGGAACTCGAACCAGACTAAATCAGTGTTTAAAAAATCGGGCCCAGGCGTCGCCTAGGCGGGATTTTTAAGAACACCGCCGCGATTTTGTAAAATCGGGCGGTGTTAGGCGGAGAACCGATTTTTCAGCGCCTAGGCGACACTAGGCGATCCTAGGCTTCGATTTTTTAATTAAAAAAATTAATATTTTAATAAAAAAAAAATAAAAAAGCAATGTCTTAAAAATCGGAGCCTAGGCGGGATTTGTAGGAACACCGCAGCGATTTTTTATTATTTTATGTTATTATTTATTAAACTGGGTTGTTAATGTTATCATTTTATTGTATTAGACTATTAGTATTTATATATAATAATTATTATGTAATATTAAATATTAAAATAATAAAAGAATTGAATCCGTCTAATCCCCGTCTACTCCTAACGCTTTTTAAAACACTGGACTAAATAGAAATATAAGTATCAAACCCTGATTTACGGGGAATGGGTTTGGGCTGACGTGACGGTTAGTACAACCCACGAACAAGTCTTGTTTTTGGCAATGAATCAACACAGGTTGAAGATTTGTGATGTTACATTCCAGCCATTTTATCTCCTATTCTATTACCGGTGCACGATCGCCCGAACCTAGTTGAATTAGCTCCAAAATTTTAATAATTTCTTATCTTTACTCGCACAATTTGATTCAACAAAATTTAGCATATCAATTTCATAATGAGAAAATCAAACTAACAAAATTTAACAAGTGCAAACGCAAGACGTTTGCTATGTTAATTGTGTGATTTAATCCACGTGTAAGCTTATTTTAACAATCATGTTTTCCTTTAATATATTCTACGGGAATATATGGCAGAGCTTGTCCCTTTTAATTGAAATAAATTCCTTTTCCAATTTTCAAGTGATTAAATTCATTAAAGAATTTTTTTTCAAGTGATTGGTTTTTCTTAAATTACTGGTCTATTTTCACATGGTAATGGATATTTATTTTTATACTTCTATTAATTACGTGACACCACTTAAAATACTCAAAATTTAATAGTTGTTAATTTTATATTTCAATTAACTAGACTATCTTATGGTTACTTCTAAGAACATCTTTAGATGACTTGACATATGGAATAAACATTTACATTCATGATATGATAAAATAGATAGATACATTTGAAATTTGAATCACAATAAATTATCAATTGTATTTTTTTCAAAATATAATAATAATAAAAATATTAAATAATTTATCTCATCAATAAAATAATATTGAATTAATTATTCAATCTTCTATTTGAATGTTTATTTATGAAAAATCAAATAAACAATATGCATAAGTAAAGATGACACATCATCATGAAATGAGTGCATTGAAAATCTATTAGATAGGTTATTTTTCAATTCAGTGTATGTTATATTTAAATATCAAGAAGATTCTTAAAATAAACAATCTAATTAATATGCTCTGAAGTCATTTAAAAGATACCTATTTTTGCTATATAAAAAGGAAAGTACTAAATGCCCAGTGTCGTTTTAAATACTATAGACATCTCACCCTACCATTAGATTAGCATACATACTACACCAATAAATTTTAGATTAGTTAAAAAAGGAGACCTCATGGAGTTACGCTGAGAACGAGTACATATGATAGTTTCTTCGATTTAAGCAGGACCAGCCAGGCGCCAAAATTTGGCGGTCATTTGAAATTTTTTTAAAACATTTCTATAGAATTTAAAACTCATAACGGCAAATTCAAATCCAAAAATCCCTAAAATCTTCAAAAGTCCATCTCTTTATGCTCCTTACGCCCTCTCTCATTTCTGAGATCAGGGTCTGGATATATCAATGGAGCGCATGGAAATTTTTGTTAATCTTCTCGTCAAATTTCATGTACTCCGTTTGGTCTTCTTTGCTTTAGTACTCTGACAAATCCCAAACTCTTCCATAGTAGAATACTTTCTTCCTTCATGGGCTTTAGTATAATTCCGTCTTCAAAATTGAAATAGCCTGTCATTAGCTCTTTAGGGATTTCATAGAGTTGAGAGATTCACTTTTTGAATCAGTGATTGCCAATTTAGATCGCTAGTATTTTCCTTTTTGTTTCTTGCTCAATTTCAGCTCGATTTGGCGTAGAACTTGTTGAAGTAAACATGAAAGTTAAGAATATAGAGAAATTTATTGTTTCTTATTCAGTTTCTGCTCAACTTTTCATAGCTTATTGGTACATTTGAACATGAATATTAAGAATGGAGAGTAATTTGTGAGCTAGTTTTGCTGGAGTTAGGTTAAGTCTTTTAAATATTTTGTGCGTTTGAGATCAGGTCGAGTGTAGATCTTGTATCCCTGCACTTTGTATTTGGGGCAGCGCTTAGATAATTATGGTGAGAGAGCAAAAGGTAGAGACTTTTTACTCTCGTCTTCGTGAATCAGTTTCCACTTCATCTTTATCTCCTCTACTTGTATTCCCCTCAACCTCTGATGTTGATTCACTATGTGCTCTTAAAATCATTTTCCACATTCCTGAATCTGATTCTGTCCGTTACTCTTGCTATCCTGTGTCCACTTTTCAAGAAATTCATAAATACGCAGGCCCTGATCTAAATTCATCTTCAACTGAACCCATTTCTATCCTCTTAATAAATTGGGGTTGCCAGCGCGATCTGCGTCTCCTACTAAGTTTAGGTCCCAGAGCTCATGTTTTCGTCATTGATAGTCACCGACCCATCCATTTGCATAACCTTAGCGAGCAAAATGATAGTGTGATAGTGCTTTACTCAAACGATGATGAGCATCAAGCTGATATAACTTACAATTTTGATGTTTTGGCTTTGGCTAATGCGAGTGGTTGAACAGTGATGATGAGGGTGATGATAGTTCAGTCAGTGAAGAGGAAGATGACAGTGAAAGTGAGGTAGAAGAAGATGGAAATGGTGGGCCCAGAAAGCGAAGACGAGTTTTAAAAGATAATGAAGATGACCCGGTTCAGCTTTTTAGGAAACTAAAGAGGGAGTATTATCAAATGGGTACTTTTCATGGAAAACCTTCAGGTTGTTTGATGTATGATCTGTCACATTCTTTGAGGAAGAACACAACCGAATTACTTTGGCTGGCTTGTGTTTCTCTCACTGATCAATTTGTTCACGAGAGGTTAACCGATGAAAGGTACCATAAAGGGGTTATGGAGCTTGAACAACATATTAACAGTTCTGGGACTTTGGAGGCTGTCACAATGGTGACTCTCAAAGACGGGACGAAAATACGAGCTCCCGAGTCAGCGAGGATCGCATACGAAGATGAACCGAGACTAATGCTGTTAAGAGAATGGAATTTGTTCGATTCCATGCTTTGTTCATCTTATATTGCCCCAAAGTTGAAGACTTGGAGTGAAAATGGAATGAAAAAGCTCAAACCTCTGCTTGCAAGAATGGGCTTTGCACTTGTAGATTGCCAACAGAAGTTCCAGTACATGAATTTTGAAGTGAGGAGAAAAATGAAGGACGAATTTCAACGATTCCTACCCGAATACGGACTTACCGATTTCTTCTACCGAAGTTTCTTGAGGTTTCATGGTTATACCTCCAAGGTTTCTGCAGCAGATGTAGTCTATGGAGTTACCGCTTTACTCGAGTCATTTGTGAACTCTAATGGCTCATGTGTTTCTAAGAAATTCGGAGTGGCATACGATGCATTGTCATTGTATAACATCGACAAGTTAAAAGAAGGCATGCAACAAGCAATCAAGGTACAAAGGGCGATTCTTAGGCAAGGAAGTACGGCAATCACAAAGATCGGTTCAATTAAAAGTGGAAGAAAATTCAGATGGGTGAAAGTTGAGGATTCGGTTGACACGGTCTATTTGGGATACCCTCAAGCATTGATGAAATTTTACTATTTTCTAATGGATGCATTGAGAGGGAAAGGAGCTAGGGCAAAACCATTGATATGTGTGTGCTTGGCACAAGAGCCAGATAAGATGTTGATTGTTGTTGGGAAGCCTAGGATTGGAGCTGCTCAAGGAAATGGCTTTGGAATTGCATTTAGAAATGCGGCTGAGGAGATTTGAGCTGAGTTTTTTCATGAGTTTTTTGAATCTTCATGGATAGTTTTAGACAAAGGTGCATTCGAAAATTTTATGAGTAGATTAACTGAGAAGCTCTGAAAGAGAACTGTCTCTTTACTTGCATTTTTTCCTTATAGAATTTGTTGAGTTGTTGTCAATGAAGGGCATTTGTATGTGTTTTCGTAGTTCGTGGCGTGTTTGAATAGTTTTTTAAATGCAGAACCAAATTTGAGTGAATACCATGAAGAATCTTTGTCCCAAAACTTTCTTTTTATGCATTAAAATCCGATAAAAAGTACTCTTTATAGTTCAGTATGAAGTAGTCATTTTAATTTCTTGACAGATAGTACTTTTATAAAGCATTTCCTTTGTATTTATTTCTCCTGATTGTTGGGAAGCACTATAGATTTAATGACCAGTTGAAAATGTGAAAGAACATAGGTAATGGTAACCGTTTTGTTTGATTTGGTTCGTGAAATGTAATTTCTGTTATGTGTTAGAAATTATTTTCTGAGTCTCACGAAAGGCAGGATTCCACTGGGTTTTATATGGCAGAGAGCCAGATAGTATGGTCATCTTTTCTATTTCATATAAAAAAGAAGGGGTTCATAAAAGTGTTGTAAGTGCACCTAGCCAGGGGCTTGTGGGCCGCGGGACTTGTTATTAGGTGTGTTTTAGTTCTAGTCATGAGTTAGTAAGATAAATGTAATTGAATTTATGTTTTGTCTTATATTAATCTTTTCTATTATATAACTTGTGCTATATTTAATTTAGAGTATCCATTGATTATTAAATCATATATGTTTTAAGTTTGGTTTAATCATGGGAATAATTAAGAACAAAAGACTTGTATGTTGGATAGCTTACTTGAGAAGTGAGTTATGAACATAGGCACATGTTGAAAATATGAGGCTGGACCGATTCACGTAGCAAAAGTCACATGGTTATGTGTCACGAGTATTTTGCTAGGTAGGTCTCGAATATCCTTGAACTTGATTTCAACTTGCTATTAATTTGGAATTGGGAAACTTGTGGTATGTACCTAACATGTCCTTAAATATTGGATTACAAGTATGGGCATACTCCGGCTATTTCATGAACATATTTGTAGTAGTGTTGAAGTGATAGGATTGCTATTCAACTCAATAAGTTGAAATGAATCATTGGTCACTTGATGAATAAAATGGATTATTGACATATCCAAATAAGTAGGTAGCTTATTTGAAAGAATCATTTTATTCTTGATCAAGAAATATTATGAAAGTAATAATGGGTGACATGATCATATCCATTGTTCATTATATTGATGTCAGCTGGCAAGGGATATTGCGAGATAACTATCAGGTTCAGTATCTTCGAATGATAACTGTATTCTGTCCCAATTAGGGACTGCAATGGTTTGCTAGAATCCGCTTACAATCTATGAGTGAAACTCATTTCCAACATATGAACAGACCCAAAGAATCGTGCACTTTGAATCACTGATTCGAGATTTCTTGTACATGTAATGTTACAAGACATGATGAAAGAATGATTATTAATTATTTGACATATGAAGTCAATTTAATTAAATAATCTTTACCACTCAAGAAATATTTAATTCGAATTAATGGTATAATATAAAATTGTTTATGTTATTCATTAAATTAAATTAAAGTATAAATGTTTTAATTAGCATGTAGATTAAATTGAAAATTTATAAAGTTGACAATTAGAATAAATTTAAGGAATTAAATCTATAGATTTAATTATTAAATAGTTCTTTTAATAATGGTTAATTTATAAATAATCCTAACCTAATTGTAATTGGATATACATTACATAGCTAATTAAAATCATATTAGAAGAAGTGTATATGATTTATACTACTTTGAAAAGGATAACACTCAATTAATTTTATTTTAAATTAAATAAAAAAATGATTTTTTATATAATAAAAGAATACATGCGAATGAATTTTAAAATATATACACGTGAATGAGATATTGAGCAGGCTCCTTTTCAAATTATTAAGTTCTTGAGTTTTTCATTTTTTGTTTTCATCAATTTCGGTTAGCATCGGTTCTGAATCAAGAGGGGTTCGTGCGTATAATTTTGAAGGGTTTCCGTTCTGAGAGTCTCGCCTTCATTAATTCCTTTGAGAGACAATGTGAGTTTTATATGCTTTAATATCACATTTTTTAATTTCATTGTATGGTATTCGATAAAAGATCTTCGTGGATTTGAGATTTTCAATCGGTTTCCGCCTTTGTGATTAAATTTCGATGAAAAATCCCTACACTTGTCCATGCCTGTTATTCTGGGATGAGTTTGAACAAACTATTTGGAGAATAAACCCGTTCCAGCCCAAACCTGAAGTGGTTTGCGTAATGTATGAGATATATTAATATCAAGCCTTGACCTAAAATAATAATAAATATATTAAATATATATAT
>CATIWQ010218922.1:0-15650 GCA_949673415.1 Euphorbia schlechtendalii | reverse complement strand
AAATTTATATATTAAGATAATTAGAAAATTTGCCACGATAAACTAGGTTATCCTAGTTCGACAATGATAAGAAATATAATAGATAATGCACATGGGCATCCATTGAAGATTAAAGTTTCTTCAAAATAATGAATAATTTTGTGCTGATGGTTCGTAAGAAAATTTATTTCAAAACCTTCTAATAGTAAGGTTGTAAATGAATCTTTAATATTTTCAAAACGCATATTGTGTGATATATGTGGACAAATTCATCCATGATTGTACCATTTAGTTCTTAATGTAGTCACTTCCCGAAGAAGTACAAGCACCTAGAGTCGATACTTCAACTAAATGGTCACAACTCACATATATGGTTTTTGTATTTCTATTGAGGTTAAAATATGAACATCATGTAGAATATGTTCAAGTTCAAAATGGTATGATAGAACCATGAACTAAACATCTGCATTTTATTGCACGACCATGATTATGCAAACAAATAATTTTTTTCATTTGTATATATGCAATATAAGTTTAAAACCAAAAATATTTTTCTCATATTGTTAGCTTTGATCATAAACCCATTACTTCTCATCTAAGAGTTTTTGTTATGTAGTTTATGTGCATATAACTCCATAACAACGGACCAAAATAGGTCCTTCAAGGAGATTATTATTTTATATTGGATATGAATATCCATCAATGATTAATTGATCCTTTACAAAACAATATACTTTTTGCAAAGATTGCAAATTTTTTTTTGATGAAAGTATTTTCCCAAATTAGGGGGTGAAAGTAAAGATAATTTTGGAATAGAAAAATTTGTTCAATGCTTCATTGTTAATTTCTATAGATCTTATAATGGAATGCAAAACGAAATTCCTGAAGAATAATTAAAAATAGCCCTATAACACACTTGAAGCGTGGATGATCAATTGGTTTAAAGGATAAAAATCCTTGAAAATGAAAAATTCTCGAGAATAAAAATAATTCCATTGAAGGTATATGTACTAATATAATAAACTACCTAAAGAAGTATTAGCACCTTAAGTGCAAACAACTAAAATTGTTTGAAAACCGTAATTCAAATAAAATATATTAGTACATATAAAAGATGAAATTGATATAAAATGATGATATACCATATTTTTCCTATAATGTGGCAGTGAAAATATGAACCATGAATGTGATTGATTAAAATGTAAAGCTTTAGCTTCAATTCAAGAAGAACTGTGTTTTCTTGCAAATGAAAAGTATTCGGACTTGCAGTTCGAACACGATAAGGGGATTAAATTTATGTTGTACAAATGAGTTTTTAATTAGAGAAAGAAATGAGAAAATGTAGTGAGATATTAAGCAAGGATTCTCATAATATTTCTCTATACCCGAGATGATTATATGGAGACATATTCTCCTGCGATGAATCCGATAACTTTTCGACACCTCACTAGTTGGGAAGTGCAAGAAAAAGTAAATATGCACTCGACGAATGTTGTTACAAATTAACTATATGAGTTCACTTGATAATGAAATTTATATGAAAATTCTTGAAGGATTTAAAATGTCAGAAAAGTATGACAAACAATATCATTTCATTGATAAGTTGTGAGGATCTATTTATGAATTAAATCATTTTGGATACATGTGGCAAATAGATAGCCATGAAAGATCCGATGATAGTTTATGAAGATAATGCTATCAAGTTCATTTGAAGGATATGTTTTGACCACTATTTTTTTTAGGGGAAGTAAAATCGCATATGAAAATTGTACTCTTTTTCTTCGCTAAGATTTTGTCCCATTGGGTTTTTCTTATCAAGGTTTTAACAAGGCATATTCATATTGTATAATCATATTCTTGTGAACAGGGGAAGTAAACATTGCATTCTTTTTTCCTTAACTAAAGATTTTGTCCCACAGGGTTTTTATTGGTAAGGTTTTTAATGAAGCATTGTCTCATTCGCCAAAATGGACATCAAATGGGAAGTGTTGTAAATATATGTAATTGTAACATATGCATTGAGTTGTATTGATGTCCATAACTCTTATCATTTACTATGTAACTTGTGTCCTTATAAATTCTTTATTTATGCTTATAAATAAAGGTTTGTTGTAAGTTATACATGATGTGAATAATATTACAATACATATACTTTCTCTCTATATTTCTTGTTCTCTACTTCTCTCTATATTCATGTAATGTATATTCTTGTTGATTCATTTTATTTACAACAATTTTCTAATAGTACCATTCTTTTTAATATTTGCAAGGAATCGCCTCCTGAAATATAAAAAAATTGACAATGTCTGTTAGGTCCGAATAACATCACCAATATAACACTCATCAAATACTCTACCGCAATTCACAATATTAATGAAATATATTAATATCATAGGTTCAAAATGTAGACCAATGAAAACCCAATTTATCATGAGTTTAGGTAGATAGTGTTCATATTCCAGGTTAAAGTTTGAAGTATTGTAATGTATATTATTTGAAATATGACTTCAGTTTTAACCACGGTACAGTTCAAAATTAACACTAGTACTGTAATGTTCAAGTAGGCTAGGAACATGGTTCCACGTACTAATTCTCTGACTGAAGTTGTCTCCTAACGCTCCTCTTGTATGTGGTCTGATGGTTCCTGCAAGACAAAAACCATCGCTATGGGGGACTAGCCGTGTGACCGGTGTCGCCTCTCCGATGTTTAAGTTAGATTGGATTTAAGAGGGGAGGCATAGAGTTTTTAATTAATTTAGAATACGTACCTTTGCGTGGTGACCCAAATGGTCCTTTTATACTCATTGAATGTCCTCAAGCCTGACCCACCGTGTGAATTATCCAGAGTTCTAGTTTGAATGGATCTTTATCCTGTTGATATGATAAAGTTTATCTGAAGTCAGAGTTCCAATTATGGAGGTCTCTTTGGAGAATCAGAGTTTTGATTGAACTCTTTGTTCCTAAGGCGTCGGGTCGATCCAGGCGGATAAACCGACCCAGCTTGGTTGCCGCCTGGACATTTCTCTGAGATTAAGGAAGACTTAGTTTCTTCCAAATTTGGGGCGGATATAGTCCGCCTGGATGATTACCGAGGTTTTACTCTCGGGGCGGATGAGATCCGCCTGGATTGGCAGAAACACTCCTAACCTTCTTGTAATATCTTTTTCCCTGCTTCAGGCGGATGTAGTCCGCCTGGGAGTTTTGCGTGGCATGCACTCGCTTTTTATTATTTGACTTTGTTAACATGTAATATCCAAAATAGAATTGAAATAAATTAAACTTTTATATGTTAATAACAATATTGTGATTACCAATATTTTAATATAAGAATTTCATTTCAACAGAAAAAATCAACAATAACATCAATATCTCAAAGTAAAAATTCGAATGGGTACAAATCAAAGAACAGTAGTATTTTATATTTAAGATTACAATTAAGGCATTATAAAATAATTATATTTTGAACTTTTAAAATTAGGAAAATTTATGAAAAGAACATACAAATTTCACTTCACGATGGAAGTAGTTGAATTAATTTTCTAGGTGAGGTTCGAATATGAACAATATTTTAAGTTAAGTAGGTAGTTTATAAAACATATAATTAGGGTGCCGAAATTGAAGAGATATGATATAATTATACTACCTTCGTTTACAAAATATTATTGGTTTTAACTAATTCATAGTTTTTAATATAACAATTAATTGAATGAGGTAATTTACTAATCTACCATTTCATAAATGTCATATTCTATTTTCAAGATTTCATTAATATGTTTAAATATTGATTTCCAGAGTCTTCTCATCTTGTTATTGGAGATGAAAATATAGTTATCTTGAAAGTTGAACAAATTAATAGGGGTAAGAATGAAAAACTTAGAGAAAAAGTACAATAAAAATATAAAATGATAATAAAAAATAAATATCAAAATTCCTCTAGAATGATAAATATTTAGTAGATGAAGGGAGTAATAAAAAAGAGGTGGACTCCCAGTGAAGACGTCATGGGGGTAATGAAAGAATTGAATGCAGGAAATCTCAGTGAGTGAGAGATGATGCTTTAAAGAGCCCCAAATAAAAGCTGTAAAAGCCTGTGGACTGTAAAAAATTTCAAGGGTAGAATAAAAGGTAAATTCAGGATAATAAATTAAAATAAAAACACGTAAACTAATAGCTGAGATAAAACTTAAAATGTATCACAAGTGTGAATTGTGGTTTTCTTTCTACAGCAATTATTTATAGGTGAGAAACTCAGAAGCTTTGTTTAATTTTTGCAAGAGTGGGCAAAATTGGTGGCTTTAGGTTGCATTTCATGTGAGGTTTTTGTGGCCACTTTATGCTATTTTTCTCTTTCAACTTTGTTAATGCTTTCTTACTTCCCATCCTTATCAATTGTACTCTTGCTTCCACGTATTAATATTTATTTAAAATTCAATTTTATTGTGCGGTTTTAGTTGGGTATTATACATAGGTAGTTATTTATTTCATTAAGTTAATATACATACTTGATCAATTATGGGAACAATATACTTTAGCCTTGTGTGGTTTTAGTTGAGTATTATACATAGGTGGTTATTTATTTCATTATGCTAATATACATACTTGATCAATTATGGGAACAATATACTTTAGCCTTGTAAGTCCGTCATCTCTTTATCTTCAATTTGATTCACTTTAGCTCAGTTAAGTTTAATTTAGCTCAGTTCAGTTCATATTCATTAAATTCAGTTCAGTTAAGGTTCACTAATTTCAATTCAGGTCCATTAATAATTTTAATAATAATTATTCTACTTAATACTTTAATAAAAAAAATTAATAGTAATAATCATCAATAATCTTAAAATAAAAATATCAATATAAAAATAATTATTAAACAATGTAATTGACATTAATTATAATTATAGTAAGAATAATTTATAAATAGTAATAATTACTAATAATATTATTAATGTAATTATAATATAGTTATTTTTTAATTATAATCATACTCCCTCCGTCTACTAAATATTGTCGTTTTAGAGGGATTTTGATGTCTATTTTTCATTGTCATTTTGTATTTCCAATATACTTTTTCTCTAAGTTTTCCATTCTTACCCCTTTTAATTTGTTCAACTTTCAAGATAACCATATTTTCATCTCCAATAACAAGATGTGAAGACTATAGAAATCAATATTTAAACATATTAATGAAGTCTTGAAAATAGAATATGACATTTATGAAAGGGTAGATTAGTAAATCACCTCATTCGGTTAATTGTTATCTTAAAAACTGTGAATTAGTTAAAACGACAATATTTTGTAGACCGAGGGAGTAATATTGATACATTAGAAAATATGATATTCACAATAACACGAGAATATTTATTAATTAAAATATTATTATTGTTGGTCCGCTTTAGCTTAAATAATTGAGCAGAGAGGGTGAATGCGATATGCTTGGTCACTTTAAAGATTTAAAAAATTGTTTCCAAGTTATTTTTAGATGTGTGCTGAGTGAAGTATGTTGCAAGCACTTTGGTATAAAAACTATAAACTACTCAGTTTCGCTGAATTAGTTTTTCTTCAATCTATGCTGAGTAAACTACTCATATTGGATTGATTTTCAAGCAAATATAATAAAACAGAGAGATGATGAATTGAGCAAAACACTTGTAAAGGCAAATAAAAAGGTTAAGGAAAGAGTAAACCTCAGATTTCTCCTGGTTCGACCCCCATCCTACCTCCAGTCCCCGGATTCCTTTTCGAGCTTTAATCTACTAGGGATTTCTTTCCTTCAATAGGCGGAGAAGCCTTTACAGTGGTAGACACTTACAAAAAGTACCCTCCTTTCTAGCTACCTCTCAATTACTCAATTTAGGTACCCTTTCTAAACTGACTCACAGATTTTAGAATGAAAGTTTAATGAACGAAGTATTTCAACTTACAAAAATTGTTGAATCCTTTTGTAAATGACAAAGCTTAGGTAGACTCTAAGCTAATATGATTCTCTCTTACAAACTTGATTTGAAAACTGAGCGTTTGCTTAAGATTGCTTGAATTTGGAATTTCTGATGTTGTGATTACTTGGATAGTATTTTCAAATCTTAAGAAATTTAAGGTGATTCACAAATTTTGAACGTTTGCTTTATTCTTCTATTTATACTTGAAGGTGTTAGAAGTAGCCGTTGCATACTTCTCGTCCCGACTTGTTCATTAATATATCTTCTCTACATAGCTTTCAAATCTGCCAATTTGAAACATATTTTAGGACGTTTATAGACAGTGATTTTGAACGTTGAAGCGTAAGATTAATTCCTTAATCTTGATGCGTCAAAAACTTATTTCTTCAAGCAAATCCGTATTGATAGAGAAGCGTGCAAGATGTAACGTGGAATCTTGATATTGTTAGTCCCTAGACGGCTTAATTACACAGCAGAGGGGGGATGATTGCTGTTCTTGGTTACTTTTTTATTTTTATAAAATATTTACCAAGTTAAAGTTTTTATATATGCGTGCTGAGTGCTGCAAGTTGAGTTGGTCTAAAAAACTTATAAATTGCTCAGCTTTGTTGGAACAGTTTATCTTCAATCGTATACTGAGTACTCTACTCAGCATGGATTGGTTTTTCAAGAAAAATTGAAAACAGAGATAGAATGATGGATGAGATAAAAGCGATAAAGACAAGCGATTAAGGTTAGAACTTCAACACCTGAGATTTTATCCTGGTTCGGCCCTTAGCCTACCTCTAGTCCCCAGATTCCTTTCCAAACTTTAATCCACTAGTGATTTCATTCCTTCCTTAGGCGGAGAAGCCTTTACAATGAGTAGACTCTATTACAGAAAATACCTTTCTTTCTAAATACCACTCAATCTACAGTTTGGGTACCATTTCCAAACTGTCACTCAGATTTCTTAAAAAAATTTGCGAACAGAGGAATTCAACTTATAAATTGCTGATTCTTTTACAATGTTAAATCTTAAAATGATATTTCTCTCTCTATTACAAACTGATTTGAACAATGAATGTTTACTAATTGCTTGATTTGGAATTTCTTGAAGCTGAGAATAAAGAAGCAGAGTTTGAGCTCTTTAAGAAATTCGAGGTGATTCACCAAGTTTGAACATCTGCTCTAGTCTTCTATTTATAGTTGAAGCTCTTGGAATTAGTCTTTGTAAACTTCTCATGCTGACAGCTCTTCAATTTCTCTTCTCTTCAAATCTTTCGAATATTCTCATTGGAGACAGATTCCTGAACATTTAGATATGAAGATTTCGATCGTTGAAGCGTGATATATTTTCGTTGTCAAAAACTCATTTGTCTTCAAGCAATATGTTTTGATAGAGAAGCACGTGGGATGAAACATGGTATTCTATCATTAGTTGACTTTCTGACATTTGAAGAGGTATGCGGAGACATTGAGAAACGGCACATGTCAGAGGATTCCTTTTATCTTGGACTTTAGTGAGGAATCTCCAACATTCCGTACTAACACCTTTTGAATGTGAGGACCATAGGAATATCTTCTTTAATTTCAACGCTCTTTCTCCTAAAAAGCATCAGAGGTATATTCTGTTTCTCACAAAAAACGTTAGTAGCACAACTGTCAGATATTCTCTAAGTATCCAAGGTAAAAATATTTTTATTCCTAAAAAGCTAACTCAGCAAAGCTGAGTAGATATCTTTATAAACTACGTAATACTTAGTTCAACTCAGCTTTTCTTACTCTATACCGTAACTTAATTTATTACTCAGTAAACTGAGTTGTTTTCCTTAAACAAACTCAAGTAAACTTCATTAGTTAAGAGTATACTTAGTACTAAATTAATTTCACTATCCTAGACAGTTTGTTATTTCCAAAATGTTTAAGTACTGTGAAGTACTATTAACTTGGGTTCAACAATCTCCTCCATTTTGGACAGATAACAAACTAGGTAGTAGAAAAGATTAATTAAACAAGTAGTTTAAAGATATCGAGATACCTGATAAGAGATGCACGATTCCCACATACTAAGTGACTTTCCTTAGTCAGCTTGAGCTCCCCCATACTGAGTGAGTCTTCTGCAAGCCGCTCAGCTCCCCCATACTTAGTAGATTTTTTTTTCATTTTGGGACTTTGTCTTACTTTAGCTTTTCTCTTGAGTTGGTCTAGTCACATATTCCTGCAACACGTTATTATGCAAAAACATACATGCATTTAACATCATATACTTAGTTAAGAAGCTCTTAACTTGACTTGATGGAGAAACTTGTAATTTTATTGATTATCAAAAGATATACTTAGCCAGTTCACAAATAGTATTTTGAACTAAGATTACATGAAGTCCTATTACAAGTTTTAAGAACCTAGTCTACAGTTATCTACGGTGCTGAGAGCTTGATCATCCTCTTGGATGACTAGACGAGGAATGGTGCTGCTATTGATGATGCATTTGTTGAGCTTGAAATCCCTTAGATTGATGCGAAGGCCGGCTTGGTAATGAGTGTCTATACCTAGTTGCCGTCCTTGTTGCATCTTCCCCTACCTTCTCCCCCTTTGGTACATGGCCCTTCACAATTTGTTCAAGGCACAAGTTAAAAGATTTGATGGTAGTTTGGAAATCCTCTTGCTTCCCAATGATGGCTGGCGCAATTTCAGATTCAAGCTGCTCCTTTCCATTATGAGAAATATAGTCTTGATCATTCAGCTCATTCAGAAGGAGAGGATGACATCGAGTGAGATGGGCTATTTGATCAAATCTTTAGTAGACAAACTGTTGAAAACACTGCAACAAACCACGGAAGTCTAAAGCATAATTTGTAATCTTTAGTTGTGGGTCAATGATTCTAGGGTTGATGGAGTGCATTGTTATAGCCTTATCTCGTGAGTTATATATGTTAGACATGATGTATGCCCTAGAGGAAATTAGGGTGATATATCTTTATTAGCTATAATGTACAAACAGTTTTTGAATTATTATTAATAATAATTAAGGCATCTTTTTTGCTTATCAATGTTTTTTGTTTATTTATATATCTCACTAGTGTCATATATGTATAGTATTAAATATGTATATGTGCATTGATAAGACAAAGTCCGTGACTACTTCATAGCGTAAAATTGTATGGACATCGTGGGAGCTATGTGGTGGGAGAACTACACATATGTATTACTATGAATAGTCTAAATATCCCTATTTATAGTTTCATTGAGACTAGACATCAATGGAATGGACAGACTAGCATGTGTAGGCTTACTCCTTGGATTAGATCCAAGCAGCCGATCTCACAAGCTGAAGGTGGTACATTGAGTTAACACATGGATGTATTCGGGTAATACATTGGAGATCGCTATAAAAAAGATAATTAGAAATAACTATATCCATGTGTTGGTGTCATGTCTTATAGTAGTAGTAGGATAAGTATCCTCGACCTGAGATACAGGTTACCTTGTGTAGGAGTTGTTATACTTTTGGTCATATTTATTCATACCCTGGTGATCCGGATGACACGGATGATTATGGATATAGTGATGATCACGTATTGGTAAGCCGAGTAGTCAAGATGTGATCCATCGCTCTTGATATAGTTATATAATGGGAGATGTACCTTAGAGCCCCTTATTGAAATGACACACTCATAAACCTTTGACCAAAGTATAAGATTGATAAAATGAGTTTCTAGTCAATCTTGATACATAATGGTCGAGTGGTGTTCTTCATGAACAAGTCTAATTCCAGGATAGCTACTGCTATTACATGAGCTAACACTTAATCCAAGCTCAATAAACTGGATGGTACTTAACGTGATGGAGAGAGTGTATTGTATTGTTTACTATTGTAAAACTGGATCAAGTTACAAGCACGTGATGTTCCAAGTATCGGGGGATCATACGCCATTGCTAAAAAGTCCACTTGATCGTCTAGAGCTATCGAGTTCCATATTGGTCTGGAACATTGAGCCTAAAGGCTCTTGGATGGGAAGCTAAGTTTAGGTTAACCTCTAGCACCTCAATACTTTGGGATTCTATGAGGTTACACACTTTGGGTCTTTATTGGACTAAGTAAAAAGCCTATAGACTAGGTCTATGCCGAAAATAAAAGTTTTCGAATTTGTTAGAAGAATTATTAATTGGTTGGACCAAATTAATAATTAAAGAAAATAAAGAGGAAATAGGGAAAAATTACACAGAGCGGATCAAGGGAATTTTTCCCATTGCGAGTGGACCTAAACGAACATGGTTGTTTAAAGTGGGGCCTACGTGATTGCCCCGCGAGTTGAAAAGCTTGCATGCTGCTAGCGCATGGGCAAGCCCGTAAGAGCTGCCCATGGCAACGCTTGCATGGGCTGTAAGCTGGGCTTGTGGTGGTAAGGCAAGCCCACAAGGGCTTTCCTTGTGCAACCCGCGCAGGTTACCATGACCTGCATGACTAACCAGATTAGGGTGGGATGGGAATATTCCCTTCCCACCTAGTAATTGAGGGGGAGTCAAACACTCCCCCTTTTCCTTATATATAGGCATCCAACTCCTCTTTATTGAATACACACAATTCTTTTCAACTCAGTTTTTCTCTCTGAGTTCGACATCTCTCTCTTTGTTTGTTGTGCTAGATCCTCCATGAGTTTCTCCTAACAATCGAAGAATTCTTTTGAGGGCTCTTCTAAAGTGAGCCTTCTCGATTTATTTTTGGGTGGTTTTGAGTGGTCTAGTAGTTGCTGTTTACTAATGGGTTCTTTCTCAACGAGGTTTTGGTCGGTGAAGATCCATGTGGATCAATCATAGAGGCTCTCCTAGTTTGGAAGCTTGTGCTAACGAAGTTCTGCCGAATTGCTCTAAGGGAACACCGTCACCAAAAGAGAGAAAGCACACATCAATTGGTAATGCTCTAAAACTTAGATACTAGGTTTCTTTTATAAGCTTTATAAACCTAAAAGCATCTATGGAACGTTTTAACCTAGATTATATCAATCGTGGCATGCTTAGGAGATCTTTAGGTTAATTTTAAGTTTTAAAATTCCACTTTGTAACGTTTGCATGTTCAATTACTGTCTTGATTAACTAGCAGTGGTATTAGAGTATGCTTTATGCTATGCATGATTGATAATAATATGTTAAAATCCTATTTTCTATGAATTTTAAAACTTAAAATTAACCTAAAGATCTTCTAAGCATTGATTAAAATATGTTATGAATGACTTAGGGTTCAATTCCTGTTATAGAAAAATATGTGATAACTAGATTAAGGTTTTTCTTAAACTTAGTTTAGGTGATTACCATATAAATTAGCAATGTTTTACCACACGTGTAAATGCTTTAATTGAGGGTCGTCTCGTACTTCACTTAATTAAATAACGAAATCTTTAAATCATAGTTATCCATGGTACAATGAATCGAAGTGGCAATGGTTATTTTGGTAAGGATTGGACTTGGCTTCTCATTCACTTCAAGGGAGGTCTCTCCTACTTGTAAATCTCCATCGGTATTAGACTCAAAGTACCCAAGGAACTTCTATGACTTAGTCAATTTCTAGTATGAGAATTAGATTCCGCATATGGTTTTACAAACGTGGTTTAAGTTGTTAAATTAAAACTTATAGACATAGGTGCAATGACTTAAACATGGACCTTGTTTGTCTTGCATGTTATGTGGAGTTTTGGCATAATGGAATGATTATAATATACTAGTCTAAAGCATGTTCCCTTAGATTTAATAATTCCAAATAGCCCGGAATTATTATTTTCATAATCATATCCATCGTATAAGACCTAGATTAGGACGAGACTAGTGGCACCAATAAAATCCCCACAACAATATTAAAGCAGTATATAGTCTTCCCGTCATAAGTCGTGATACAAACCTTATTAACAGATGTAAGCACATGTAAAACATACCTTCCCTTAACATGTTTTTGGTCATGAGACTAGATGGGGTTAAAGCCTTAACCAAATTGGATTAGTTGTCTACATTATTAGAGCTAATGCCAAATTGGAGACACATTTGAGGAGTTGTACAATCGGGTATGCACGTCTCAAGAAAGAGAACTCAAATGGATTAGTAATTGCAAGAGATGCAAATGGATGGGTTCCAACCTTGGTTGTCTTATTATGGCTTGACCAGCGATAGTGGGGGTCATGATGAATGGCTATGGATGCTACCTACTAAGGAAAATTGGTTCAATCATATTTCCCGAATTTAAATAGAAGGGGCTATTTAAATGTCGAGAAAATAGTAGGAATTATGTGTTTAATTAAATACCTTATATAAAATGCATGCACATATACTAATGTCTAAACAAAATTCTATTTTATATCTAGGTTGAACAATGAATTTGAACATAAGTCTCTGTTTGATGCTTGATAATAAATTGACAGGGATCAATTTTGATGACTAGTTCAAAGCTCTTAGAAAGGAGCTTGAGAAAACCCACATGGATTATGTTCTAGATATTCCGTAACTAGTTAGTCCTAATGTTGAGGCTTCTATCCAAGAGAAAGAATCACATCTTAAGCACAAGAAGGATGCTTTCATGGTGTCACTAGTGATTCTCTAAACCATGAGTTTGAAGCTTAAGAAACATCATGAAGTTATGGATCTAAAATCCATGATGCTTCATCTTACAGGACTTCATGAGGGCATGAGAGTTGAATGGAATGAAATATTGAGGTTTCTCTATAACTCTGGGAGAGATGATGGGATCCTGGCCACTGAGCGATGCATAAAACACTTACAGTATTCAAGGAGATTGGCTCAGATTGGAATCAACACAGATTCCAACCATGATATACAACTTATGATAAAAAGTCTGCTTGATAAATATTCACCATTTGTGAAAGATTATCTCATGTTAAGGAAGACCATCAAGACATCTGAGTTTATTGGGAAACTTAGAAGTTTTGAAGAAGGTCTAAGGTTTAGAGGAACATGTACCATGGCAAGTAGAACTTGCCTCAAAGGTAAAGGTTTAAAACCCATCAATAGGAAGGTTAAGAATGTGGTTATTGAAAAGGAGAAACCCAAAGGAATATGTTTCGTGTACGGAAAGCCCAGACACTGGAAATGTGATTGCAAAGCTCTAATTTCAGAACAAATGTAGAAGAAGCCAAGTGAGGCATCTACTTCAAGTATGTTTATGATAGAGAGTTTTTCTACAATTCCCTATGAGTCTACTTGGGTATTAGATACTGGTTATGGTACTTATATCTGTACTTCTATGAAGGGATTATGGAATAGTAGGAGGCTTGCAAAGATGGAAATGGACCTAAGAGTTGGAAATGGAGCATGGGTTGCTGCAACAGCTATAGGGACAAATAGCCTTTGTTTGCCTAGTGGCCTAGTTTTAGTTTTGAACAATTACTATTATATTCCTTCTACCACTAAGAATATTATTTCTGTTCCACTTTTAGCAATGGAGGGATTTGAAATTTTATTTTTTAATAATAAATGTCAAATTCAACGTGATATTGTTCTTCATGCTTGTAGAATATTTGTGGATGGCATTTACGTTTTAAATACTAAAACCGAAATTCTAAATATGAATATTGTTAAGAAATCAAGATTAGATAATGAGGAATTCTCGTACTTATGGCACTATCGTCTAGGCCATGTAAATGAGACTCGCTTAACTAATTTACACAAAAGAGGAGACTTAGGCCCAATGGAATGGGTGCTTATGGTGCGTGAGAGCCTTGTTTAAAGGGGAATATGACTAAGAAACCTTTTAAAGGAATGAAATCTTTACAATTTTCACTCTCTATCTATGCATACACGCATTCTTCATATGCATCAACCATATCACACACGAAATTGGTTGGTTTGGGACTCTATTTATAGAGTGCGAAGGGTTGCGTCTATCCAAACGAAGAGTCATGTCCATTGGCGAAGGGTTGCATCACTTCAATGTGATTAGATGCAAGGTTTCATCCTCATCTTTAATGGAAAGGCACCTTTTCAAGATTGGATTGCTTCCAAAAGGTGTCTTTTCATCTCACAGTTGATGGCGGTTGATCGTTCTTATCTAGCGGTTGAAAGTTGAGAAGAGTTGACCAAAAACTGTCACAAGTCGCGAGCACGATATACATGTCACGATCGTGAACAATAGTTGGTAACTTTCTGTTTGTGAAGGATGACAAGTCACGACCGTGAATGGGTGTCACGATTGTGACATGTGTTTTTCTTCATGATTTTTCTTTGCAACTTTGCTAATCTTTGAATACTTCGATCCTAAGCCAATTCTTTGTGTTCCACACATCTTTTTTCACATTTTTCACTCTTTTTACATAGAATTCCATCTTTGATCATTTTACTCCCAAGATTCACATAGTTTCTGCACTTGTAGAAAAAACAACTACATACCACGTGAAATCTTTTATATGAAGTATAAAAGAACTTTAAACCATATCATTTTATAAGTAAAAATATCATGATAATAAGTGTAATTATACACTTATCACACCCCCCACACTTCTTTTCCTCAAGGTAAACACAACAGAAGTGTATAAAATAGTAATTCATGTTCGTACCTCATTTGGCGAAAGACTATCGTAGTGAGTACCACATTCCCACGTTGCATAAGATTCAAGTTAAGTAACGAAATTTCCCACAAATTAGTAATGTGCAATTTATATAGTCCAGTTGCATACCTTTGCTCTTAATGGAGGGCCAACCGAATCACGTCTTCATATAAATGTTATAAGCTCGCTCGAATATTTCCTTCTCTCAAGTATAGTATAAAGTATAAAGGACAAAGGGAGCATGCTTTGAAAAGATTGATCTCAAGGCATTTTTAGGTAACCTAGGATGCTAAACATTCTTAGTGGTTGCATTTTATGCTCCATACCACTCTCCCCTTTTTTTAGTGGTTGCATTTTATGCTCTATACCACTTTCTCTCATTTTTTCTTTTAAGCATATGTTTTTGAAGTACAAATTTGTACTTTGCACCCATTTTTCATGCTATGCTACTTTCTTTTTTTCACTCATTGAATGGTTTTAGTTTTTTCTCCATACCATTCCTCACCTTTAGCATAACTCATTGGTTATCCTCTCTTTGTTTTGATTTTTCTCTCTTAATACCCTAATCCTTTACTTGATCACTTTCAAAGTATTATGTCTATAGTTTCCCAATACTTTAAACACACTCAATATTTATAGGACGTATTCGAGAATAACATATAAAACTCATAGTAAGAACAATACTAGATATTACTCCCCTACTAACTTATCGGTAGCATTAAACTAAAACTATACTAATTCATGTTGCATAGAAATATATATCAAAACTTGGAATGTTGCTTTTGAATGTTTCTCACAACTCATCCTTGCCAAATGCTAAATGTTGTGCCAAAAGCGCTCACACTCCCAACATGCTCAAAACAAAAATTTTTGTTCGAAATATGCACTAACATCAAACTTGAAATACGTAACACTCATAATAACCTTGGAAGATATGCTAGTATAGTATAGGTATGGATAAGGTATAAACACAAAATCAAGAAAAATTTTCATATTCTTCAACTTTTTTAATTTATTTGATTTATTTGGATTTTTTTACAAATGCCCCCCACACTAAAGAACACAATGTCCTCATTGTGAGAGACTTAACTAGAAATGAAAACAGGAAAAGCAAACACCAGTTTAAAATTTCAAAAAGAAAAGAAAAGAAAAGAAAAGAGTAAACCCGTTTATTTTGAAGGAGAATCCGGGGCCCGTGTCACGATCA
>CATIWQ010218895.1:0-11204 GCA_949673415.1 Euphorbia schlechtendalii | reverse complement strand
ATATATCTTGTTGTTAAGCAATATCATCCTAACTTTGCAAGAGTACGTGGAATTTCTTAAGAGTTATGAACACAATTTTTGTCATTGTTTTCTAATTTTATATATGTTGTACTCTAACTATACTAAGATAATGGTCTTGTTTGGTAAAACGGTTGCGGTTACTATTATTGGTGTTGTTTGCTGTTGTGGTTTGTAGTTGTTGTTATTCATTATTGCGGTTTATTGTCGCTGTCCGTTAATTTATCCGTGCTTAGAGTTTGATAAACTATAATTCATGATCGTGGTTAGAAATATAATATGATTATAATTGACTTTTTTTAATTCAAATTAAATAGTCTTCCATATTGGTAATTACCTTGGATGAGAAAATCGATAATAAAAAGTATTTACTTGATAAAGTTTTGTTTTTAGAATCGGGTTATGCAGCCCTATTCCGGCCAGCAGCGTGGCATTCGTGAATATGTGGCGGGGCTTCTTCAGTTCAGGACGAGCTAGAGAATTCGGGATTTCGCTTTGGCTTGCAATAGCTTGGTCACTTTGGACATCGAGGAATAAGTTTGTGTTTGAAGGAAGTCAAGCACCGATTGATCACATTAATTTTTGTTTACGTCTTTGTTGGTTTCATTTTAGATGTAAGAAACGTTTTGTTTATGGCTCGGAGTCTGATCTACTTGTAAACCCGGGCTTTTTACTTTCTTGTAACTGATGAGACACTCATCTCAAGTTTCTCTTTTATTTATAAAAGATGAGTAAGTGTTTTGTAGGCAAGCGTATGCATCAACCTATGCATTCCGAAATTTTCACCTGGTCCAACATTTTTCTCTCTCGGGAGACATACCGTCTCCTTAGGGGGTTTTCAAAAATAAATGAAGTAAATTTTTAAAATAAATAAATTAAATTGTCGATCAAAAGTAATTATTTTAGTTTGATTATAATTAATAAAACAAAAATAAACAGAAAAGCTATACTGATCATTTCCAAAAATTGAAAAAATGATTATAAAAAAGTTATAGAAGGACGATCATGATAAACATGATTCAAATCACAAAAAAAATTTATAAAAGTTAAAATTTGATACAGTGTAAAATAACTAAAACCAAAATAAAATGAAATCTCAAATTAAATTTCACAAATCATCAAAAACTTAATTTAAGTATTTTTCGTGTTTGAAAAGTAAACAGAATTTTTCACTTGATCAAACGGAACTAATGTTTTCTATTTTTGATAGTAAAAAACAGTTCACTAAAAAACGAAACATGATGACAAAGTGAGAGATAAGTTGTGCATAAAGAAATACCAAATCATTGTCAACTCAACTGTATTGTTAAATAAACTCCACAGCTTCTATGTTTATCACTCCTCAGATCATTTACTTACCTTCTGCTTCTTCTTCAACAACTCATCCCTCTCCCTCTCTTTCTCTCCGTTATGGATCAACTGAAACCTTCCCCTCCTAACTCTTCTCCTCTTTCTCCCATCTCCTTCTTAGATCGAGCCTCCACCGTCTACAGCGATTCTCCTTCTATTATCTACAATTCCACCGTCTACACATGGTCCACTACTCACCGTCGATGTCTTCAGCTCGCCTCTTCTCTCTCCTCCGTCCTCGGAATCTCCCGAGGTCAAGTGGTCTCTGTTTTCGCCCCCAATATCCCCGCCACGTACGAGCTCCATTTCGCTGTTCCGATGGCCGGCGCTGTTTTGAACACCATTAATACTCGTCTCGATGCACGTACTATCTCTATCCTCCTCCGTCACAGCGAATCGAAACTCCTCTTCGTTGACTTTTTCTCTAAGTCTTTGATCTTCGAAGCCATCTCTCTCTACCCGCCGGGTGTTAAACCGCCGAATCTCGTCCTCATTACTGACGATGAGGTCAACGCATCACAGAGCGTTGGTTTCGTCGACACCTACGAGGGGTTGTTGACCAAGGGTGATCCTGGTTTCAACTGGATCCAGCCGAAAACTGAATGGGACCCGATTGTATTGAATTACACATCCGGTACGACGTCGTCCCCTAAAGGTGTGGTTCATTGTCACAGAGGATCTTTCATCACCGCCGTTGACTCGTTGATCGACTGGTCTATGCCTAAACACCCCGTGTATCTGTGGACCCTACCCATGTTTCACGCCAATGGATGGAGTTTTACATGGGGTATGGCTGCAGTGGGCGCGACCAATATATGCTTCAGAAAAATTGATGCAAACAATATCTACCGTCTGATCAACGATCATAGCGTAACTCACTTGTGTGGTGCACCCGTGGTGCTCAACATGCTATCAAATTCCCAAAGCGCAACCCCCCTTAAAAATCCGGTCAACATCCTCACCGCCGGCGCTCCTCCGCCGGCCTCGGTACTTTCCCGGACGGAAGATTTGGGTTTTGTAGTGAGCCATGGTTACGGATTAACAGAAACGGGAGGAACCGTAGTCACGTGCGCTTGGAAACCGGAGTGGAATCGTTTCCCGGCGACGGAAAGAGCGAGGCTGAAAGCGAGGCAAGGAGTGAGGACAATCGGAATGACGGAGGTAGACGTGGTGGATGCGGAAACCGGAGAAAGCGTTAAAAGAGACGGATTATCCGTCGGCGAAATCGTATTGCGTGGTGGCTCGATTATGCTAGGGTATTTGAAAGATCCAGAAGCAACGGCGAAGTGTATGACGGAGAAGGGATGGTTTTACACGGGAGATGTAGGCGTAATGCATCCAGATGGATATATAGAGATCAAAGATCGATCGAAGGATGTGATAATCAGTGGAGGGGAGAATCTGAGCAGTGTGGAGGTGGAAACGGTGTTGTACACGAATCCGGTGATATACGAGGCGGCGGTGGTGGCAAAGCCGGATGAGTTCTGGGGGGAAACGCCGTGTGCATTTGTGAGTTTGAAAAACAACGAGGGAGAAAATGGAAATTCAGAAATGGTGAAAGAGATAATCAAATATTGCAGAGAGAGATTGCCGCATTATATGGTGCCAAAGACGGTGGTGGTGAAGGAAGAACTGCCGAAGACGTCTACCGGTAAAATTCAGAAATATGTGCTTAGAGAAATTGCCAAAGCCATGGGCACTTCAAGTAGTCGTCTTTGATTTCCATGCACGTTATTTTTTTTTTATTATTTGTGCTTAAAATAAATTTAATTTATATTAAACTCTGGATTGTACCATCTAATTTTGTGCATTTCTAGTTTTTTCAAGTATTTCTACGTATTTGTAAATTATTCGTGCCCGATAGTTTTGTGCTTAGGATTTGTTTGTTTGGTTGAATGCACACAGAGTGTAGTATTATTCGTATTCCTATTATTATATTATGTTTCATGAATTGTCTTTGTTTGTACCACTCAAGTACAATTTCTATTTTTTTTCAATTAAAAATGAAATTGAATTAGTAATTAGTGGGGAATGGAGATTTTTAAAATAAGTATTTCATATAAGTTAAGTTTTTGTAATTAAAAAAAAAAACTTTCATAAATCACAGCATCATAAAAACACATGAGATAAATAAAAAAAATCACATAAGAAAGAAACTAGTAGAAGAAGAGAAAATTCTAAGCTAAACTGTAAAGACAGGAAGAAAGGTCAAAGGAGGCAGGATTTGAAGTTGAACCCATCACTTTAACACAAGAACACTCCAAAAACATGCAACTTTCTGTAGAGTCGGGTATTTGCACCATGCTCATATCGGTTAAGTATTTATTTGATCTTAATTAAATATTTTATCATCTTAATTAAATACACCACATAGTTACTCAATCGTGGGATGAAAAAAAGTGCAAAATACCTGGTTTCAATTATAAAAATTCTTTTAAAAAAGGAGATATACTCGTACCAAATCTGAACATAACAACATGAAAATATATAATACACCTAATTTTTGAACTTATGTCAGGGATGGAAGATTTAAATCCGAAAGCATGTACTTTACCAAAGAGAAATCATTTGAACTAATTTTTATCATCTTCAATTATCATTGTTAAATGGAACTGAAAAGTTTTTTCTTAACCTAAAAATCTAAAATCCATGGTTGTGTATATCAATTGATACATTTCTTAAAGTAAACATGAGAGGTTTTTTGTATTTGAAACTTAACCTTTTAAAAAAATCAAATTTAAAAAAAAAAAAACTAAAAAGGCTAAAATCATTGAATGGAAAAGCTATACATATGAATTGCCTTGAACTACGTATTATTGCAGGGTTCAATTAAAATAAAGGATCATGTGAATCATTTATGAAATATAATAAAATAAAATATTACTCATTGAATGTAATCTAGCTAGGAGTGAAAGATAAAATACAATTTAATTGACGATGATATCTCAGGAAATAATAAATTTTAAAACAAATTTGACATTTTGTAAAAAATGTTTTATTTGCGGAATCATCGATGTAATTCAATATGCTAATACATTGTTATTTTAATAATAAAGTGGGTCCTTTTTTATTTTTATTAAATTTATTTAACATTCATTCAAATTTAAATGTCAGCTCACCTAAAAGGGAAAAATCCTCTGTTCCAAATAGTATGTCCATGCCTGTCCACTAATAAAAAACTATCACGTATCAACTTTTATCATATTTTAATAATTATTAATTTCTCTCTCCTATTATTTTAATTAAAATATAATAAAAGTTGATACGTGGCAGTTTTTTTATTGGGGGGACAAGTATGGGGAACATCATTTAGGGACAGAGGATTTTTTCCCCTAAAATGAACTTTGCGTATAAACAACAAGAATTTTAAGTCATAAAAGATTTTATGAAGAATTTATCATTGTTACTTTACCTCTTATTATTATTTGATTAGTGATATGAAAATTTTTATGATTATAAGAAGTAAAGAAAAATTTATTTGATTAAAAACAAAATCAACGTAACCTATACATCAATAAATGTTACTCCCTTCGTCTGCTAAATATTGTCATTTTAACTAATTCACAATTTTTAAGATAACAACTAAAAGAATGAGATGATTTACTAGTTTACCCTTTCATAAATGTCTTATTCAATTTTCAAGACTTTATTAATATGTCAATGAAAACAATTTAACATATAGTCTTATCTTATTATTGGAGATTAGAATATAATTATCTTGAAAGTTGAACAAATTAATAGGGGTAGGAATGAAAAACTTGAAAAAAAATATCTTAAAAATACAAAATGATAATAAAAAAAATAACAAAATTCTTATAAAACGATAATATTTAACAACACGCTAGTATTATTTAATTATATTGTATGCTGAACCGGTTTAAATGATGGCTGTCTGTCAATTATTTATGGGAGTTGAGCCGTTGACCAATATGAATGGCACAGTTTGATTTTTTAGTTTATAATATGTTTTTCATGACTTCATTCACGTGATATTCCATGTGCTGATTATTAATGAGTTATTGGGCCGACCAATTGTAAAATGAGGTTTTTATATAAATACCGCGTTTGAGATATCAGTTTCATGCTTACACTTATGTAATTAATAAAATGCTCAAATCAGATTAATTAATCAATAAAATACTCTTTTTTTTAAATTTACATGTTCCCCTCTAATTAACTACCATATCTCCACTAATTAATCAACTCACGATTTGCTGCACATTCCATATGGACACAACGATCTGCAAAATAGGAACACTTCTAATCGGTTCCAACCTTCTTCAACCTCATTTCTCTATCATCATTTACCTAAGAAAAATGAATCTTGAACTCGATTCCACTAATCTGCAACAAGGAATCTGCAGACGACGGAAAAGCTGCAAAATAGGAAAACTTGTAATTGGTTTCACCATTCTTGAACTCGATTCTTCATCAAATCATCATTTATTCAACAAAATCAGAAAAAGGATATGCAGCAACAACATAAACGAAGATGGGAGATTAAAAACCGATCGACATTTCTTCTAGAAAGTAAATTTTCTATTTTGAGATTATTTCAAAAGTGTATGGTGTATATGGATTTGAAACTCATTCAATAGATTCTCATTGTCAGATTATACTTTTTAGGGTTTCTTAGATACTAAATCTCATCAAATGGCTTTTTTGGGAATGTGTATGGTTTATATGGTTGAGATTCCCACTAATTGTGATAAAAATCGAGATTCGGGCCATGGATAAAAATAATACAACACAAAAAATCATCAAAAAACTTATACGAAAATCAAAATTAATAACAAGATAAATAAGAAAATGATACAAGAAAAATGTTATTTAACATCCTACTTTGTGCGTCTACCCATTCGATACCGTCTTCATTGTTCTCCAAAACATTATCAATCTCCACGTGTACACTGGTACGACATGGTCCATCAACAACTGAAAAAAGTAACAACAATTAAAAATGTATGATAATGTTTGGACACATTTGAATCACTACTTATACATAAAAGTGTGAAACCATACACATCTCATGAGCAAAAACCATTCATATTTTGATTTATGAAATAATCAGTATACTAATGCATAGATGTGTGTAAACTATACACCGTACATAATGAAAACAAGCATGAACAGTTACAAATGTACTATAATGTTTGTACACAGTCGAATTACTAACTATATATACATGTGATAAACCATACACATTCTAAGCGCAAAACCATTGAAACAAAATATAACCATACAACAGAATGCATAAAATCATTCAATTATTTTCGTAATTTAAAGGTAAAATAGAAACTCCTTTGTTTGAAAAACATGTACCAGCAAGTTGCACAGGTTCGTTCATCATTAAAATTGTAAAAAGTGGATACTGCATTGGATCATCAATGCGAAATCGTGACCGTAACTAAAATCGTAATGACATATCATCGTCAATTTTCATTGGATTTGATCTAAAACGAAGCTGAAATTTAATCAATAAATTAACTCTTAATGGATCTAACATCAATCTGTCAAAATAACATAGTGCAATTCTCTGAAACTCGGGTTTTTTTGGATAACAATGTCGTAATCACTGTAATCAACGAAATCCTTCTCGGGAGTCCAGTAACCATCGTGATATATAGGAATATCAATTTCTTCCATTAAGCAAAAGCCGTGATTTAAAGATGGAAAGAACAATCTTTGCTGATAAACGTGAAAAAAATAAAAAACAGAGAACCAACGAGAAAGAAACAAACAGAATAACGTGATATCAAGATGGGAAGAACGATATTTGTTGATGAACGTGAAAAGAATAAAAGACAGAGAATAAAGGAGAAAGAAACTAATATGAACTCAAGATGGGAAGAACAAATCTTTACAAACAAGGGAGAATTTTACAAAATAAAAAAATGTCATAATAAACGTTAATTAAAAAAGAAGAAACGATTGTAATCAAAATACTTAAATGAGTATTAATAATTTAATAAAGGAGTATTTTATAAAAAGAAATATTAAAAAGGGATAAATAACTAAAAAGGTTTCAAAAGGGGTAGAAACCTCATATGGGGTAAAAATCACAATTTCCCTTGTAAAATTTTCATAAAATTCAAACAATTTCTTTTGTAATCAAATAGTTACACTTTAAAAAAATATCCGAGAAAGGGTTCAATATGAAAATTTAAATATAATTTGGGATGAATTTATGATTACAAACGTAACTATGTATTTATTAAAATAAAATTATAATTTGGGTTTTGGGAATTAGGATAAATTAAAAAGTAAAGTGATCCATACATGAAAATGGTGGGTATAAATAGATTCCACTCATACAAGCAATTATCCATAAAAGTACATGTTGGATTCTGAAGATAATATAGTTTTGTAAGTTTTGAGTTCAGAAGCAAGGCTCAGAATGAAGTCGCCTCGGAAGTACAAGGATTCGTCAGAAGAGCTATGGATGCTCAGAAGCTATTAAAGTCAGATAAGGTGTTAAATATCTTAGAAGATCACTCAAGATTCAGATTGTTAAAAAGCCCCTCTGAGGATTGCAAAAGGTCAACTTAGTCTTTCGACGCCAAAAGTCAAGAAAGCTAACTTCGCATTTAATGCAGCCACGCGCTTTGTTCTTCAATCTACTACAAGACAAAAGTTGTTGCAAAATCAAGAACAAATCTCACCTGCTATTCTGATACGTATCTGCAGTGCAATGTGGACCCCCAAAATCAACTTGATACTGCATGGTGTGGATCAGAATTGGACTAGCTACTCTAACGGATTGTTAACGGAAACAAAATTGGATGACAACGGCAATATTTCTAGCAACGGTCCAAATATCAACGGAAACATTCTCTCCCTCTATAAAAGGATGATTTCCACCATTAGAGAAGGTTGACGAATATTAACAAAAGCATTCAAGAGTGAATCAATTCTCAATCTACTTACAACCTTCTCATAGCAAACATTCAAATCTCATCTATTTGTATTTGAACTAACTGAAACAAAGTTCAGAAGTTCATATAAATCATTTTCTTGTAAAATGTTATTCATCACACTAAGCTGAGGGTAAGTTAGTGTGAGGGAGCTAAGTTATCTCATAGGAAGGTACTTAAGAGAGATAAAGCTCAGAGCCTCAGATATAGAAGAGCGGTACTTCTGTATTGGTATAGCTCAGCAAAGACTGTTGGAGGGTACTTCAGTCAAAGCATTGTAAAGGGTTTACTCTTCACCAGAAGAAGAGTTAATAGTGGATTAAATCTTGGACGGGGAGTTTCCAAGGACTGGATTAGGCAGAGGCTGAACTAGGATAAAATCTTTGTTTGCACTTTCCTTACTCTGCTCTTTTATTTTTATGTTATATTAATTCCGAATCTAATAACACTTTAGCATAAAAAGGGGATTTTGAGTAAAGAATACTTACTCAGAAGATACTTTAGAAGCAACCTTCTGAAGTTAAAAAATGAACTTGAAAAAGAGTCATTCACCTCCCCTCTGACCTATTTTACACCCTACTAGGTCCTACAATTGGTATCAGAGCTCAACTCACAAAATTAGATATAATATATATTGAGTAAACGATTATTATCGATGAAAATAGCATAAAACATCTGCTTAGAAATATGACCACACAGATACTCCTAGAAGGGCTGTCTGTGTCCAGACCCCAACTGTTCTTTGGATAGAATTATACATTCTGGAAAAACAGAATGAAAAATTTCATACAGTCACAAGATATGTATGCATGGATTGCTATAGCCAATGGACCATACATTCCTACAACCACTGTAGATGGGGTGGTCTCTCCTAAACCTGAGACTGAATACAATGACTCTGACATGAAGAAATTACAAAGTAATGGAGCTGCAATTAACTTTCTACATTGCGCCTTAGATGCTGCAGAATATAATGAGATCTCAGGATGTGAAAGTGACAGGGAGATATGGAAAAAGCTTAAAGTGACCTATGAAGGAACTAACAAGGTCAATGAATCTAAGATAAACCAGAATCTCCATCTCTATGAGCTATTTGAGATGGAGGAAGGTGAATCAATATCAAGCATGAATGCAAGATTCACTAACATCATCAATGAGCTCAAAAGATTGGGAAAAAGCTTCTCAGAAGAGGAGCAAGTAAAGAAAATTCTCAGAAGCTTAATTGAGAAGTGGCAGGAGAAAAAGACTGCCATAGAAGAAGCTCAGGATCTCACAACTTACAGGTATGATGAGCTTATCGGTTCATTAATTACTCATGACATTTCTATGCAGAACTTCCAAAAGATAGAAAAGTCCAAAAGATAGAAAAGTCAAAGCATGAAGCAAAGAAGGCAATAATCCTAAGAGCAGAAGAAGTCTGTGAAAGTTCATCAGAGGATGATGAGGATATGGCCATGCTGGCCAGAAGATTCAAGAATGTAGAACCCAAGTTAAATAGTACTTAACAATACTTATGAAGTTTTTGAAATAGCAAACCGAATAGGTAAGCGAATTTAATTAAGTACTAAGTATACTCTTAATTAATGAAGTAGACTTGAGTATAGTGGAAAAATCAACTCAGTTTACTGTAAGTAATTAATTAAGTTACAGCTTAGATAGGAAAAGCTGAGTTCTGCTTTACTAAGTAGAATCCATGCTGAGTACTATGCAGTTTACGCAATAGTTACTCAGCACGAACTGAGTGCTGCTTTTATTAATTAAAAGCATTACTTTATTATGACACTTTGAGAATAATTTGACAGCTGTACTACTAATGGTTTCTGTGAAGAAATAGAATATACTTTTGTTACTTTTAAGGTCAAAATATGCAGCAAACAATAGAATATTCATGGTGGCTTACACAAGACAAAAGTAGTTCAACTCCACAAAGATTTGTCAGAATCTTTCCACAAAAGTCCAAGATAGTGCGCTTCTGTCAACCCCATTCCTTGGTGTCTCTGCGCGTATCAGTCAATGTCAGCAACATTCAACAAATCAAATAACACGTTGCTCTGCACGCGTCTCTCTCTCTCTGAATTGGGATTACTTGAAGATAAAAGAGCTTTCGTCAATGGAAGCTAATCTCTTCTCAACGTTCAGATTTCTGTCTCTGAATGTCCTAGAAACTATCTCCAATGGGAAGATTTGAAAGACGTGAAGAGAAGAAATATTAAAGAACTTTAATGAAGAGAATTCTACAACGACTACTTCAAGAAGTTTCAGTGTATAAATAGAATACTGAAGCAGACGTTGAAAGATGGTAAATCACCTTGAATTTCATAAGAGCTAAAGTCACTATAAAACATTCTAGCTTCCCAAAAATTCAAAATCAAGCAATCTGCAAACAAACATTTCTATATCTGTTTGTAACAGAGAGAATCCATTGTGAGATATACTATTGTAAGGATTTAATAGTTTATAAGTTGAATTCAGTTCACTAATCTCTTCTGAGATCTTGAGTGTTAGTTTGGGAAGGTTACCCAAATTGAGGAAGTGTTAGTTAGAAAGGAGGGACTTTTTGTAATTTATTCTATCCAACTTGTGTGTCAGTTTGGGAAGGGTACCCAAACTGAGGTTGGGCGGTAGTTAGAAAGGAGGGACTTTTTGTAATTGTGCCTACCCACTGTAAAGGCTTCTCCGCCTATTGAAGGAACGAACCACTAGTGGATTAAAGCACGGAGAGGGATCCGGGGACTGGATTAGATAGAGGCTGAACTAGGATAAAATCTCAGGTGTGGTCGTTCTAACTCTAAGCGTTTAGCTCCATCAGCATGTTGCTCATTCATCTCTCTTATATTTGCTTGTTATCCATCTCGCACTGAGTAATCTTCACTCAGTAAGAGGTTGAAGATAAACTGTGCCAGCTTTGCTGAGCAGTTTATA
>CATIWQ010218879.1:0-14005 GCA_949673415.1 Euphorbia schlechtendalii | reverse complement strand
AACTTAATTTTACTTTAATGAATAACATAAAATACATTATATTATACCATTAACTAAATTACTTGGAGTTAGATTATTCAATTACATTGACTTAACATGTCAATTAATTAATAATCGATTCTTCATCAAGTCTTGTAACATTGCATATGCAAGAAATCCCAGATCAGTAGTTATAAGCGCATGATCCTTTGGGTCTGTCCATATGTTGGCAATGGGATTCACCCATAGACTGTAAGCGGATTCTAGCAAACCATTACAGCCCCCAATTGGGACAAAATACATCTGTCTATAAAAGATACTGAACCCAGTAGTTATCTCATAAAGTCCTTTGCCAGCTGACATCAATATGATGAATAAGAGGCATGGTGCTTGTCACCCCTTATGCAGTTCATCGTATATCTTGATCTAGAATAAAATGATAATATAAGTCAACGACTTATTGGACGTCCTTATCACTTTTATTCATCAAGTGGCCGGTGATTCATTTCGATTTATCAAATCGAATGGAAATCCTATCACTTCAACACTACAACTAATGTGGTCATGAAATATACCGAGCATACCCATACTTGTAATCCAGTATTTAAGGACCCGTTAGTAATATACTACAGCATACTAAATTCCTCATCTGTAATAAGTTGAAATCAAGTTTGAGGACAATTGAGACCTACTCAGCAAATTGTCTATGACATACAACCATGTGACTTTTTTGTGTGGATCGGTCCAGCCCCATGTTATGTTCATGATCTACTTTACCAAGTGACATAGCAACTACATTGCTATAGATCATCCAACATATAAGTCTTTCGTTTCACTCATTCCCATGATTAAAACAGACTTGGGACATTTATGATTATCAATCAATGGATACTCTACTCATATTATAGCACAAGGTATAAATGCAGTAAATTATTGCCTTTATAATGCGACACTGTATGAACCAATGCCTTTAGAACTAGGGCACATCAACAATTCCAACACATAACTCACCGGACAGGTCAGGGTTTGGTTGCTTACAATTTTCATCCCTTCTCCGCATATGCATGAGTGTGTGATGTGATTGGTTTTATTTTTTCAAAGAGACTTAATTCGTTCAGTCGTTCCCGATACTCAGTCGCGATCCTATCAAGACAACTCTTTCCTTCTTCCCTTAGAGCCTTAATCTTCGCTTCCATTTTCTACCTTCTCTTACATGACTTCTCAGCCTCCACGCCACTTCCTTCTTATGTCCAGCCCAGGCACAATGCCAAGGAGGAATCGTATTGTATTTACTCTCGTATAGTGGTTCTAATATGTTGTTATTTTCCTTGTGTTGTCTCTGCTGCTTCTCTTTAAATACTTCCCACCGCTTGCTGAGTAGTCACTTATCATAGCTCATGGGTGCGAGACGCAGAATCTGACAATGATCATGTTTCGAGCAATGGCGGAACCATAAACTTAGAGGATGGAAGCAGATTTTCACACAAAAAAAGTTTCAGCCCTTAATTATACATTAGAATTCACTGTATGGTAACAAAGGACAAGTAATGGAAGTCACCATAGGATTTACCATATATATTTAAATTACAAGGAATGCTACAAAGAAACCGTAAAAAAATACCCAAGTTATTGAGTATACTTTGTGGGACACTAAGATGTACTCATATAAATGTTCTTAATGGAATCAACGGGTTAAATTCAAAGCATTGAAATTTCTTAAAAAATAACATATAAAAATTTCATGCTCAAAGTTATACTGTTACATTGGAATTTTTTAAAGTGTAAATCTAAAATTTTTTATCAAAATCAATAAAGTATTAGAAGAAATAATTTATCCTTTATAATGTATAATGAAATTTTCTTTCTTATTAATTATCAACTTATTATTTTATCAATACTTCACATCTTCATAATTATTACAAGGTTAAAATGAAGCAGGGTTGACTAATCTCACAGGATAAATTAAGAAAAAATTGAAAAACGTTACACTGATAAGCATACTTAAAAAAGGACCAGACTTATTAATTAAGTTGGAAAAAATTCTTGAAGCAGGCCAAACTTAAAATGTCCCTATCCATTTAAACTGTAAAAAAAATTAAGAAAGCAAAACACAATTCAAGAGTAATACAAAGCTACAATGCAAAGTTACAAAATGAATCCCTAAATTAAGTGTTTTCATTAAAATCAAGTTATCTTCTATAATTAATAAAAAAAGTGAGAAAAAAAAACTAATATACGTTATTAATTGTGAAAATTGTAAAAGGCGACAGGGAGTGAACAACAAAACAACAATGTAGCAACAAAATTCATATAAATATCATCTAAGTAATTGATTAGAGAAATAAACATATTTTTGGTAAAAAAAAAATAAATATCAATATCAAGATTAAGATAGCAAATGCAATTAATAATATTAAGTTAAAAACATTATTGCTTAAGACTCAGTAAAAATTAAAACTCAAAATTGGCACCGTTGATGAATTCTAGTGGACCCCAAAGAAAAGTAAGTATTGAATAGAGTGAATTAGTGAAAAGAAAAAATAATATTTTTCTCCCTTACAAAACAAGCTGAATTGACAGGGGCAAAGCAGCCATTGTTGCCCATCTCGGTGAAGGGGTAAGAGATTTCCGGTGAAGAGAAGCAGCGACTGCCCATCTCGGTCACCCTTGGTTCTGCCGGTGGTTCTAAGATACACTGTCTTCTCAACAAATTGCATTGATTTTATTTGTCACGACTATTATACGTAAAAGTTGTTACCATATTAATTCCACATGTTATGTAATTAAAAATAACATCACACGAATACATCGAAAATTGCATTTGGTATAAAACAAATTCAGTTTCATTGAAAACTTAAACTTCACTTTACGAGAATTCATCCCAACTCACGTGAAACTTCTTTTTGAATATCATCACACATGGAAGCTCAAATTCTCGGGTGAAGTAAATCAATGATAGGATCATAGTTTTTACCTACCGAGGTAAAAGGTTTTGAATAAAATGATTAAATTTCACCCTCTAATCCTTAAGACAACCATTCGGTATTATCATTCTGAAATTGACTAAAAGAATTCTTCTTCCTACGAAAAGCAATTGTTTGATGGAAGAATTTAGACATGTAGCTTTTAATCACGGCCTCTAGTTTATGTTTTGTTGTTTGAGGAGAGTACCTAATAAGAATGGCACCAGAACCATAGATCCGATTCCGTTATTTTGGATATGGATCTTATATTTTTTAGATCCAGGTCCAAGAAAATAGATACGGAACTGGTACTGAATTTTATAATGGACCCTGGACCTGTAATTGAAGATTAATTGCACATTTTTATTTATTATTTCTACTATTGAAAAGTTAATAGTATTTGAGATCCATATAAGTCTAATTGTATGAATACAAGTAAATGAACATTTAAACTGTTTGAAATAGGGTAAAAGGTACAAGTATGAAAGCTGAAATTAAGAATTAGATGTTAATTACATGGATCTGTTTATGAATCCAAATTCATTTTGGATTTAGATTTGGATCATAAAGTTGTGGATCCAACAGATTAAGAATGGATCCGAATCTAGTTTATTCAAAAAATCTAGACCGGGACCAAGTTCGATCTGGTTAGAATGCAGCCCATTACCATCCCTAGTACCTAACTCATCTTTCTTGGAGTAAAATGCATCTGAATACTCCATGCGTGCTTAAAATTAACTTTGTTTTTCATTATTAATGTAATACTAAAAGTAACATCAATAGGTACAAAACAAAAGCATGAATTCATTAAAAAGGTCAATTCAGATGAATACTCTGAATTCACTAGGTACAAAACTTGCAGTTTCATGTGAACACATCATAATGAAATTAAAGATTCACGTGAAGATAATAAACTACAACATGCATTTGAAGATGTCATTAAATTCTCTTTGTTGCTATACATATATATAATGACGAGAAGATAAATTTAAATCATTTTCATAAGTTACCCAACAACTTCTCCGTATCTTAAATGTCAATTAGTTCTATATACGAAATAGTTTTTTCCCTATATGCAAGACTCATCATCTTGATTCGTAAGACTAGTCATTTTGATCGTAACAAAAATAAATAAACGAGCATTAAATGTATCAGGCTTGTAATAACTCTACTTTCTCTATTCAAAAATAAATTAACCTCATGTACGTTAAGACTGTATTTATCAATCAATTTATTTCACAATATTGTAATTACCTTTTGAACTTGATATCTTTTTTTTGAAGAAAAAAGACCGAAGAAGGAACACTAGAGTTGCACATCCCAACTAGGTTGGCACCTGCGATGACTAGCTATCAAAAACAGCCAAAAATAAATTAAAATAAGATCTCAAGGTGAGATCAAAGAGAGTTGATTACAACAGTAATGGGTCGGGTTGATAAGAATGTCTGAGCTCGAAAAGCTAACTACTCTAGTATTACAGGAGAAATAAAACCATGTGAAATAAAAGCTTGAAAGAAAGACATCATCGCTTGAGAGAAGGCCTTCGAATATGAATTTGTTGCGTCTTTTCCAAAGAGTCCAATTGATGGTGAACCAAAGGCTTGTGCCGAAATCTCTACTTGTTCCATGTTTGAAGAGAGCCTGCCATTGGAGTAGAAAATCCGAACATGATCGTGGCATCGTGAAACAAATATTCAACCACTTAAACACGCGGCACCATGTGTCATAATTGCAATTACAGAACATAAAAACATGTTCTATGAGTTCCGATTTAGGACAGAAGGGGCATCAGTTGTCGTTGACTGAGTGGCAGCGACGAGCATAGAGGAAAGTTCTTGTTGGCAAGCAGCCATGAAGTAACAACCAGCTGAAGAATTTTATTTTCGGTTGGACAGTAGCTTCCCAAATTGCCTGGTATGAGATCCTCGGTGGGGACCAGTTGGGGGTGAGGTAATATCCTTTGCAAAAACTTCGGGCGAAATAAATATTGTCTTTCGAAAGGTTCCAGAGTTGCCTATCTTTTTAGATGGTGAAAGAGGGAGTAGAAAGCAAATCTAGTGGCCTAGAGGAGCTGGGAGGTCCCATTGCCTGAAGTGAGTCACGGGTTTGGAAGAGGGAGGGGTAGCACTCGGTGATCCAAGTACGAAGTTGAGTGCAGCGGTCCCTCACACTAATGCGTAGTCTTCGACGCCAGAAAGGCCTATTAAACGGGTTTGGTCCGAAGAGAAACAAGCAAGCTTCTTTGACGGAGGAATCTATGCGGTTGCAAGCAAGGAATAAGTCTGGAAAAAGGCTCTTGAGGGATGTGTCAGCCGTCCAGTTATCATACCAGAAAGAGGAACTGTTGTCGTCGCCAATGAGGATGCGGGTTTTATATGTAAAGAATGTCCAAAAGGTCGAGTTAGAATGACAAGCCAAAACTATACCAGCCCAAATCGGAGAGAGTCTTGATCTTTCACAGTTTGTGACATCAATGAAGGATGTGTACCTGTGCCTTTTAGCACCAAAAACGAACCATAATGACTCGAAATCACATGATCTCAGTTTCCACAGCCATTTCGCTAATAAGCTGCAATTGATTAGCTTTAAATCTCTAATGCAGAGCCCTCCGAGGTGCACCGGAAGATTAATAACGTCCCAACTAATTTTGCAAATACCATAGTTATTCCAATCCCCTCGTCATAAAAAATTTCGCATCATTCGAATTAACTTTTCATTGATAGACTCGGGGATCTTGAAAAGTGATAGAAGATAGATGGGTAGTGAAGAAAGTATCGATTTTATTAGAACCATTCTACCCGCATATGAAAGGTAATTGCCTTTTCAATTGGCAATGCGCGATTTGAATTTGGCAATTAATGGATCCCAATTATAAGCACTTAACCGTTTAGTTGAAAGAGGAACTCCCAAGTATTTCATTGGTAGAATTTCCTGTCGACATCCCAATAAAGCAGTGCAAGATTGAATCAAACTATTCTCCACATTGATTCCAACAAGAGAGCTTTTGTGGTAGTTGATTTTTAGTCCCGAAATCAATTCAAAGCATTTCAAAATGCTGATGAAGCTTGGAATGATGTTCGCGTCTGCCGGAAGGAAGCAAAGGGTGTCGTCTGCAAATTGTAGCAAAGATAAATCGGGCAGGTCATTTTGTAGTCGAAACCCTGGGAGAATTCCTACTCTGATGCTCGTATAGAATAATTGTTTCAGCCCTTCGATTGCCATGACAAAAATAAATGGAGATAGAGGATCTCCTTGTTTGACTCCTCTGTGAAGTTTGATGAAATCTCCTGGACTACCATTGATCAAAACTGAAGTGGTGGAATTACGCCTACAATTTTAGAGCCATTTGGTCCACTTGTCGGAGAATTTCATTTTCTTAAGAACGTTATTATCAATGAATATCCATGAGACACTATCAAAGGCTTTGCGGAAGTCCAGTTTCAGTGCTAAAAAAGATTGCTTTCACGATATAATAGAATAAATGACATCAGAAGCCAAAAAGGGCATTCGTGAATACTTCTTCCTTTGACGAAGGTGAATTGATTTCCCGAGATCAGTGAAGGCTAGACTGATTGAAGCTGAGAAGTGAGAATTTTTACCACCATTTTGTAAATTCCATGAATCAAAGTGATTGGCCTGAAGTTTGTAATTGCACACGAGCCTGGCACCTTTGGAATCAGAACAGTGAAAGAAGTTTTAATCGAATCTGGCAAAAACGCATAGTTGTGGAATCTGTTGAGAAGCTGCATGATGTTGGGCTTCAATTCAGCCCATAACCTTTTGTAAAAATAGAAATTGAAACCGTCTGGTCCTAGCACTTTGTTATCGCCACAGGCTGAGATAGCCGCGAATGTTTTCGCTTCGCTAAAAGGTGCCGTGAGCCTTTCATTATCGACTTCCGTGATCGATTTGAAGGCAAAGTTATCCAATGAGTATGGAATTTCCGCTATGGCCGAGAGCAAATCCCCCATAAATCGATTGATTGCATTGGCGATTAAGGGCGAGTCGGAGATCAAGTTCCCATCTACTTCTAACTGTGTAATTTTGTTGTTTCTGAAACACGCCGATGCTGTTCTGTGGAAAAATGCAGTGTTTTCGTCGCCTAAAAGAGACCATTTAACTCTCGACTGCCGATGTTTGATCTTTTCCAAACATTGGCGTGATTCACAAAGTGTAAGTTTCGCTGACTGAAGTTGAGATTCTGCAGAGTTCGATAGTGGCCGCGGGATAGAGCTGGATGACAGGGCAATGACCTCAGCTTCTTGAATTCTGATTTTCTATTCCAATTCCCCCAAAATTAAGTTTGTGCCATGGTGTAATTGCTTTCCTTAGAAGCCTTAACTTGCTAGTGAGGTTATTCGGGGCCTTGGTTGAGCAAAAGGTGCTCAAAGTCTGACGAATAAAAGGTAGAAAATCGGGATGGTCCCACCAGCAGTTGAGTGACCGAAAGGGCTTTGGCCCGAGCTTGGCCGTAGAATGGGATCGGAATACAATTGGTAGGTGGTCTGACAGAGCTGAGACAATGGTACTGATGGAAAGGGATGGCCACAAGTCGAGAGTATCCCATGTAGTAAGGACCTTGTCAATTCGTGAAAAGGACATTCTGTTGTGCCAAGTGTAGTCCCTTCCGCTTAAGGGGAGGTCGTTAAGTTCACAGTCAATGATGAAATCATGAAAGCATGCCATCGAAGGGGTGTAGCTGCCGTTCAATCTTTCCGATGAGTGTAATATTTCATTGAAATTGCCGCAAATAATAAGGTGAGGATGTTCCTGGGTAATCGGTGCAAGTTCAGACCAAAGGTTGTTTTGATCAGTGTAATCGGTTGGCGCATAAAGAGCTAATACGTGAATGTTCATTGACTGGTTCGTAAAGTGCATTAGGATCCAATGCTGAGACAAAGAAACAAAGGTGCCCGAGATGGCTTCTGAGTTCCAAGTGATGAGTGAACCCCCCAAAAGACCTAGTGACGGTGTGCAATGTTGCTGAAAATTGTTATGGCCCCAAAGCTGTCATAAGGAAAAATCCGAGACCGCAGCAACTTTTGTTTCGAGTAGCACCACGAAGAGCGCGCTAAATTTGTTAATCTGGGAGCGAAGGAAGCTTAACTTGGCTGAGCTTTTCGTTCCCCCACGACAATTCCAAGATAAGAATGATAGAGTTATAATAATAATTGTAAAACCCTCGAAAGACGCTTGACAAAATCAGTTTAATCTTGAGTTCAAGGAGTCAAGAATCCTCGCCCTTTGGTTCTTTCGAAACAGCCCCATTCTTTCTCCTGTTAAGTTTATTCGGAGATTGTCATTTGGGTCAGATTGGTGATTGGCCAGAATGATACGGTTCATATTGGGTATGTCGGGTCCTGATGAAAACGAGTTGGGGGCTGAATTGGTGGAGGTAGGTCTGTATGGTTGGGGGCTGAGGGGACGTTGCTGACACCCTCCCATTACCTTGGTTGGTGATTGTCCATTCGTGTTATCCAATTTGGTCGAATATGCGTCGTTGCCATTGGCGAGGATAAACAGGTAGCTGCTGTCCCAGTTTTGTGGCGAGGGAGTAATGATTTCGGGGGTGTTTGCGATGTTCTCCATTAGGCTTAGAGAAAAGGGACTGATTGGGGCTGAAGTGGCTGAGTTCTTCCTGTTTGAGATATCAGTGTTGCAGGAAGGTTTTGCAGTGGAATATGATAGAAGAATGTGCGGGGCTGATGTACGCGATGTGGTTGGCTGGTGTGAGACCGGGGAGGGTGGTCTACTATCCATGGTTTCCTCAATAGACTTATCAAGGTTTCCTCGATAGATTCATCAGGAACTTGATATCTCATACCTTCGTGTGTGCTAGGCGCTATTAATCAACACTAGTGGCGCACTCCTCCAACTTGGACTCCATCGTTGGCTTGGGCCGCTTCACCATTCAGCACAACATCTGCCATATGGAACACCCATTATACACGTAAATGTAAATTGCTTATGGTCCAAAACCCTTCACATAAAAAGTAAAGTTTTAAAGATTCTAATACACGGTAAGTCAATTTAATTATTCTATAATAATCGCTTATTTTCATGCTCGGTTTTATTAAAAAAATAATTTTTCTATGATATAACTCGCAGCCACTCACTCTCATCATCACAAGTGTCGGAAACTATAAATTCCACACAGATGATTTATTCCGATTTTTTACGGAAGGGAAAAAATATTATAAGTCATAATATATTTATTAAACATGTCAGTGTCACAATATATTAAGATATGTCAATTTTTTAAATATTGTTAGCTATACACAAGGTAGCAGTGAAATGAGAACTCTTGTTTCCACTTTTGTTTCAATTTCCGTTTCAGTTCTTATATTTGTGCTACATAGGATATAGAGGCATCATCAACTTCTAAAATTTATAACTTCTAGCTTGTTGGGTGGTCATTTTCCTCTTCCTCGTCTAACCCTTTTACTTTTAAAAAAACTTCGATAGGTTCATCAAAAAAATTATGTGAATTAATGAATAAGCAGTTTAGGTTCATAAACATAAAAGTTTCAAATAAAACATAAACTGAATTCCTACAAAAATATTGCCACTTTACGTTCGGATGAGTAGTGTATTTATGCATGGTTTGTTTGGTATTGCTTTTCAAGTTGATGTTTCAAATTTCAATAGGTTGAATTCACAAACTTTTTATAGAACTATATATTTTAGTTTTGAACAACACATTTTGATCTTTCGTACTGTTTAATTAGAAACTGTTTGTCTTATTTTTTTTTAAATAAACTCTCCTAATTAATCTATACCACGTGCCATTACCATTCACTTCATATTTAAACTTAAAATTAAGTAAACCATGCAACTATTAATTGTTCTTTCTTACTTTACTAGGAAGCAAACCTGCTAGGAAAAATTTATAGATTACTTCAACAGGCTTTTGAAGGGGAGCTTTAATTAAAGCAACAGTAGAGTTGTGTTGTCCATGGTTGTCAAGGCGCCAGGCGTAACCAAGGTGCCAGTGAATCCTAGAGCCTAGGCGCAATCTAGGTGCATGTTAGGTGCACTAACTAAATTTTTTTTATAAATTGTATAAAGTCATAAAACAAACATAGGAAACAATTGAGTTACATTGAAAATGCAACGTACTTGGCATGAATTCATTAAAATTTCAAATTCACATAAAGTAAATTGAAATTGATGCTTCACGCCAATTTCAATATAAATAGTAGATTCATGTAAAGACAATAAAATGCACAATACATAGACATCATTTAACTTCTTCGTTTTTTTGGAAAACATTACCTTATCGGAATTACAATAATAACAAAGAAAATATAAAACCCCACTCAAATGTGAACTCGAACCTGTGATCACTAGGTGAAAGATAAAGCTAATTCTTGTGCAAGTGTGAAATTTCATGTAATGAATTAACTTTATTTTTCACCATGGAAATAATAAAAGTAGCATCAATAGGTAACGTTCATAAATTGCATTTTGCATCAAAATAATTCAGTTACATTGAAACCCCAACTTCACGTGAACGTTGAAATTGTAGTTTCATTTTAACACTTAAAATTAAATTGCAATGTGAAGACTATAAATTGCAACATAAATGTGAACATGTCATTAACTTCACATGTTATGTAATTATAAAAGGCTGCACCGCCCTGAACTTGTCCAAAAAGAGTTATTGCTACCCTGAACTTTGAAATGTGACAGATAGTCCTCTGTACTTATCTAAAATGCGTTACTTTACCCCCTCGTAAAAATATCAGTTTCAAGAATAAGAAAATGAAAATGACGGGCCAAGAATCGATACAATATTATGATTAATTGAAGAAAATATTTAGAATAGAGATGAAGTTTTGAAGAAGACGAAAAACATATATTAGGGATTTTGTACGGTAAGAATTAGAATATTATGGATTTTTTTATTCATATTCTATTCTACAACATACTTCACGTGCGTGTATTTTGATGGTCATCCACGTAGCAAGCCAAGTTAGCACAAGGAGGTAAAATGACGCGTTTTAGACAAGTACAGGGGGCTATCTGTCACATTTCAAAGTTCAGGGTGGCAACAGCCTTTTTTGGACAAGTTCAGGGGTGTAGATGCATTAAGCCATTATAAAAAGTAACATAACTTTGAAACGTCCAAAATTGCATTATATATAAAACAAATTCAGTTACATTGATACAATATCTTCACGTGAATTCATTAAAACTATCAATTCACGTGAATACTGTAAAATTGCATGTGAACACTTAAAAATGAAACTATAGATTCACGTGAAGATAATGAACTACAACTTATATTTGAAAATGTCATTAACTTCTCCTTGCTGCTATATATAATGACGATAATATAAATTTACATCTTCTTCCTAAGTTACCCAACAAATTCTTCATATCCTATATGTCAATTAGTTCCATATACGAAATAATTTTCTCCAAACCTAGAAGAAAGATATTTTCACAAGGAAACTTTACATTTATCCATGGTTGATCATCTATGAGTTACGTTTTCATAAGGCGCCATTGCTAGTTTTCGGAGATAGAATATGCCAATCAAAATGTTGGGATTATCTGGTAATTTCTTATCCAAAAAACTTCTACAATTTTTTTAGTTATATATAAAACATACTTTCTTTGTGAAATATACGTGCACATTTTGTAAAATCAGAACAAATATATTGTACTAGATGGACTAGGAGATAGATAATATTACAAATGAAGAATTACATATGAAAGGCTGACAAAGATTATTCGAATTGCAGTTTTTTTTACGAGCCTGGGACTGGAAAACAGTTCCGATCAAACGTTGAAGCACTTGAAATCAGTGTGGAGTTAAACTAATCCTGGTGAACCTGCAAATATGGTAAACAAAATAATTGTTTATATATTTTTACTTAAATTTATTCTCATCATCAGTAAATGAATGTGGGTGAATGGTTAACATATGTATAATGTATATTTGCAAAAGGTGCCATGTCCATGGCTGAAAGGTGGCAGAAAGGCTGAAGGAAGAGAGGGAACAGGACTCAGCCAAGGTCCCAACCCGAGCCAGAAATTGAGCCCTTCGACGATGAGAATGAACCAGACTTTGTGACATGGTACTTTCCAAATGTTGAAGAGGAAGAGTCGATGCCCCGCGTTCGTAATGCGGAGAGATGCAGAGATCAATGGCGAAAGGCTTTCGACCGTAAGACTCGGCATCCTGATCCATAGCAAAATGAACATTGAAAGAGCTCTGTCAATGAACATCACACTGTATACATTGATCAATCAATATATTAATCAATTAATTTACAATTAATATATTAATCAATTAAGACTCGGCTAGTGGTAACTCTACTTTCTTTGCTAAGTACAAACTAATCCCATGTACATTACACTGTATATATTAATCAATTAATTTACAATATTATTACCACGCATTTGAAGTTGATATTTCATACCTTACCTTGTGCACAATCGATCAATCAAAACCAACCTTCGCCCTGGACTTCACCGTTAGCGTGGTGTGTAGTCTGTTCCATTACATCGTTCCTCAGGACTAAACATAATTAAGTATTTCCATAAAAATTGAAAATAGAGCTTATTTTAAAAGAACACAAGTTATGCATGTTAAGCTATGTATACGGGCTTACAAGCTAATAAATTATATAAAGTCTTAGAACCTTGAAGGCAATAAAAAGTTCATCATATAGATTGAAATTTCACTACGTCATAGATGATCTGTCGCAACAATGAAATAGTGTTGCCTAAAGTACCAAAAGTGTTGCAAAATCACTTGTCGCAACACTTTCCCGTCAAGAAAATCGTTGGTGATATTTTCCTTGCGAAAAGTCATTTTCGCAACACATTTTCTTTTTTTTCAACACTAAGAAATGTGTTGCGACAAGTGACTTTTCGCAACACTTTTTTAATATTTGCAACTCCTTTTGTTATATTGTAAAAAATACCTATCGCCGTCAACGTTAACGTCTGTTAAGTTTTTTGTAACACTTTTGTTTTTTTTTTTTCACAACACTTTTCTTATAACACTTTTAACATACTTGCAACAACATGCCCAGTTTTCTCAGCACTTTTTTAAAAACACTTATTTTACATTTAAAACACTTTTTTACGCTTACTACAACACATTTGTAAAACACTTAATTGATACCATAATTCAAAAAAATTGAAATTCTTTTTTATATATAATACATAATGTATAATATTCAATTGTATAAAAATTCAAACGAGAACTAAAAAATACATAATAGTATACAAACTAAAAATAAAGCTATTAAAAGTGTATAGTGTTTCTAAAAGATTCTCAGACCGATCTTCAACACATCTGAACATTAAACCCCTGGTATTTCTCTCATCATCTTCATAAGCAGATTCACAACCTATATTATAGAAGAACAAAAGAAGAATGTTATCACTTAGTTCATCTTCAGTAGAGTCAAAATATACTAATAAGTACGAAGCATGGGTAAATAAATTAGATACTATATCTTGGATCCAACTCAGGTCAATAAGGAATTTTTATCACCTTGATTTATTTATGTAATGCATCAGATCAAGAGTAAATAGAAAAAAAATTGAGCATACTTTTCAGGTTCAGTTGAAAATAGCTCATTAAGCTCAGCAGGTCTTAAAGCTCCATGCTAGTTAAGGATATGATCACAGTATTAAGACAAATAAAAGACAATAAGATAGATTAAAAATAAAAATATATCCTAGTACTAACTAATTTAACTTAAGCGTCCACTAAGAAAAATTCATACATTATCGATGTCATTTAATCTGAAAATTCCACTAAGAAACTCCACTACTTCAGAGGTCAACTCTACAGTCTACATGATGACATTAAAGATGTAATAAGTAGCCATTGAAAGAAGAGATTGGCATTAAAAACCCACACTTTTCATCACAACTAACATTATGTTATGCATACATTGACAAATAGAGTAACAAGATTCAAATATTTCATTAAGGTAAATTATTAGAAACCGTAATAATTGATTCAACACAAATCTCAAATCATCCATCTAGTAAAAACAATATAAAAGGCAAGTCATAGTTACATTTTAAATCAA
>CATIWQ010218872.1:0-12126 GCA_949673415.1 Euphorbia schlechtendalii | reverse complement strand
ATTTCTGAGTGTCTAGAACCGAGTATGTTAAATTAATCTAGTGAACGTAATATCTTTGATGACCTTGCATGATTTCTTTGCTATACTTGTTCGTAGGGAATATCTATATACTTTTATCTTTTCTAATCTTTCATGCATTTGTCTAACCATCCATCATTCCAATCTTACACAATTAAATAATCTATTTTATTTTTCTTTTGTTCCGTTCCTCTATTTGATCTTTAGAACTAGTCATTCCCTGTGGGATCGATATCTTTTAAAACTACATCGCAACTGTATACTTGTAGTTATCATCACTTTTCTATTTGATAAGAGGTACTGACAACATCTATACTTTACGTGAAAAAGTTCTTGGCGCCGTTGATATTTAGTCAAACTCTTCGCGTAAAAGTTATTAAACTTATCAAACAGTGCACCTATTTAGGTTTTGGTAGAACTCACGAACAATTGATGGGTAGGTTGGTTCCTTCAATTTAATCCATGTATTGAATTTATGGAATTCAATGGTTTCTTTGTAAGGACTGGTTTGAATGAAGGATTCATCCCCAAGATATCTTTATGGAATTATGTTTTAGGGATTTGACCTGTATAAAATAGATTCAAAAGTCTTTGGAGGGATTTTTATCATGACTTGCTCTTTAGAATTAGGTTTTGATGATCTGGGTCTCTTGGGTGCCATTTTTGCAGCGAAAAAGAAAAGCTCTGGGAATTTTGGTAAAGTGTTTGGATGATGAACAGTCTTTTCTTTTATATAGAGGTGGTTTCAGAGGGATGGAATAGTAATTTACCACAGTAATGGTTTTAACATTTACCGTTTAAAATATAGATAACCATCAAGGGCGTGATTAATGGATGAATGTAAACAGTTTTAACCTAAAGATCTGGCTAGGGATTTGTGTTTTTGAATTTTGAAATGTGGAGAAGTTGGCGGGTCAAATATTCTGAGTCATAGCGCTATCCTTTAGTTTTAGAAGATCAATGTCGCTTCTGAGACATATTTTACTTCTGAGTGATTACCCCTTCTTCTGAGTAATGTTCAAACTGGATTGCTCATACCAATTTCTTCTGAGGAAAGCGAATTGATTTTTGCTCAGAGGTTTGGTGAAGATTTCAGCTCTTTATTCTTCAATGGAGACATATACCAGCTTAACGTCCTTTCTGAGAACGTGATCTCTTATGAAATGATGTCTGATGTTAACATGTTTCATCCTGCTATGCTAAACTGGATTCTTTGACAGATCAATTGGGCTCTTGTTATCACAGAGAATCTCTATACATTCTGACTTGACTCCATAGTCTTCAAGTTACTGTTTGATCCATAGTGCTTGTGCAACACAACTTCCAACAGCCATGTATTTAACTTCCGTAGTGGATAGAGCTGCCGAGGTCTATTTCTTGCTATACCAAGAGATGATACTGTTTCCCAGAAAATGACATCCTCCAGTAGTGCTCTTCCTTTCCAGTTGATCTCTTCCATAGTCAGCATCAGTGAATCCTTTTAATGAGAGGTTTTCATTATTTAGATACCATAATCCTACTTCAATGGTTCCAAGCAGATATCCGAGGATTCTCTTTACTGCGATCAAATGTGATTATCTAGGATCACTTTGATATCTTGCACAATAACAGACTGCATAGTGAATGTCAGGCCTACTTGCTGTTAGATACAACAGAGAGCCAATCGTTCCTCTGAACATCTTCTAATCAACCTTCTTGCCTTCTGAATCTTTGCTGAGTATGGTGTTTGAGGCCATAGAGGTTGACATTTTCCTTCTATCTTACATACCAAATTTCTTCAGAATCTCCTTGGTATACTTAGATTGATTGATGAATATTCCGTGTGAACTTTGCTTGATTTGGAGACCAAGAAAGAAGGTTAATTCTCCCATCATTGACATCCTAAATTCAAGTTTCATTTGAGAACTGAATTCTTTGCACATCCTTTCATCAGTGGCTCCGAAGATGATGTCAGATCTGAACAAGAAGGATGTCTTTGTTTCTTCTTCCGATGAACAAGGTTGTGTCTGTTTTGCCTCTGATGTATCCCTTTGAGATGAGAAAGCTTGTTAGTCTTTCATACCAAGCTCTGGGTGCTTGCTTCAGACCATATAGAGCTTTCTTCAGCTTATATACATAATGAGGGAATTTTGAATCTTCAAATCTTGGAGGTTGCTGGACATAGACTTCTTCTGAGATGACTCCATTAAGGAAGGCACTTTTTACATCCATTTGATACAGTTTAAATTCCATATGAGACGCAAAGGCACAGAGGATTCCTATTGCTTTAAGTCTGGCTACTGGAGCAAATGTTTCATCATAGTATATCCCTTCTTGTTGATTATACCCTGGGCCACAAGTCTTACTTTATTCCTTACTACGTTTCCTTCTTCATCAAGCTTGTTTCTGAATAACCACTTGGTACCGATGACAGATTTGTTCTTTGGCCTTGGGACAAGATCCCATACATCGCTTTTGGAGAACTGGTCCAGTTCTTCTTGCATGGCCATCATCCAACTTTCGTCATGTTCTACATCCTCAAATTTCTTTGGTTCTATAATAGAGATAAATGCTGGATGACTTGTCATTCTGTTGAGTTTTCTTCTAGTGAGAATGGGGTTCTGAGGTGCGTCAAGGATCAGTCTTTTTGGATGGTCCTTCTTGGTTCTAGTTTCTCTGGGAAGATCATGATGGACAGGTACCTCCACTACTTCTGGTTATCTTTCTTCATCTTCATGTTCTGAGAATTTGATCTTAGATGGTTCATCCTTTGTTGACTTTTCTTCTTGAGTTGGCTCAGAGGATTGTTTATGTGAGACAGAATCTCCATCTTCCTCTGAACTTCTTCTTTTTCCTACATGGTTAGTTTCATCGAAATCTACATGTACTGACTCTTCTAATGTTGCTATTTTTTGGATGAAAACTATATAAGCTTTGCTATGTGTTGAGTAGCCAAGAAATATTGCTTCATCAGCTTTAGGATCAAACTTGCCTAGTTTTTCTTTATTCTTGAGTACAAAACATTTGCATTCGAATGCTTTAAAGTATCCAATTTTAGGTTTTCTACCTTTCCAAATTTCATTGGGAGTTTTATCAATTACAGATCTAATGTTTACCCTGTTTAATATGTAACAAGCAGTGTTGACGGCCTCTGCTCAAAAATATTTGAGAAGGTTATTGTCACTCAGCATTGACCTGGCCATTTCAACTAAGGTTCTGTTTTTCCTCTCACAACACCATTTTGTTGAGGGGTGTGAGGAGCAGAGAAATTATGTTCAATTCCTCTTGCGTCACAGAAGCCAGTGAATAATTTATTCTCAAATTCTCTACCATGATCACTTCTTATTTTAGACAGAAGGACTCCTTATTCTACTTCGATTCTGTTACATAATTTGGAAAAACCTTCATAGGATTCATCCTTACTACTCAGCGGGATAACCCATGTATATCTGGAATAATCATCCACAACAACCATGGTATACCTATGTCCACCCATGCTCATGGGAAAAACAAGGCCAAACAAGTCTAGATGGAGTAGTTCTAAGACTCATTTAGTTGAGAAGTCAGATTTAGATTTAAAACTCTTCTTAAATTTCTTTTCATACTGGCAAGCATTACACAAGTGATCATTTTCAAAGTTTAACTTTGGCAAACCCTTAATAAGTTTCTATTTGACTAATTTGGTCAGAAGATTCATGTTATCATGTCCCAACCTTCTGTGCCAAAGCCATGACTCTTCCTCTTTAGTCACTAAACATATATCTTTCTTTTATTTATCATTTAGATTGATTATGAATACATTATTGACTCTAGGAGCATATATTAAGGTTTTGTTTGACTTACAGTCAATGATTAAGCATCCTTCTGAGTAAAAATGACTTTTCTTCCTTGATCACACAACTGAGCGACACTCAAAAGATTGAACTTTGATCCATCTACAAGGGAGACTTCTTCAATATTGATTTCTGCTCCAATGATTCCTTTACCAATGATTTTCCCCTTTTTGTTATCCCCAAAGCTTACGTTTCCATATCTTTTACGTTCTAATGAGATGAATGATGTCTCATCTCCTTCATGTGTCTTGAGCATCCACTATCTATATACCAGATTTGTTGACAATCTGTGGATCTAAGACTTACCTCATTATTTTCCTGAGATTTTTATACTAAAGATGAGATTTTCTCTGTGCTGCTATGCCGGGACTCAACTGTTGGATACATATCATCTGCAACCATGAAGCATATCTGAGTAGTTTCCTCATTTCCTGAGGACTCAGCAGAGCTTTTTTTTCGCTACAGCTCCATGTTGCAACTATAGCTTTATTTCTTTTGTCCTTTCTTAGCTTTGGGCATCTTGATTTTATATGACCTTCCTAGTGACATTCAAAACATGTTATAGGTTTTTGATTCTCACCTTTGATTTTATCCTCAGATCTTCTGAACTTGTTTTTCTTCTGGAAGTCTGACTTCTGAGGAAAGCTTCCCTTCTTCTGAAACTTTTAAGGAGTCATTGAGTTCTTCTTTAAGAATTTCTTAAATCTTCTGGCCAGCATGGCCATATCCTCATCATCCTTTGATGAACTTTCACAGACTTCTTCTGCTCTTAGGATTATTACCTTCTTTGCTTCATGCTTTGACTTTTCCTTCTTTTGAAAGTTCTACATGAAAATCTCATGAGTAATTAATGAATCGATAAGCTCATCATACCTGTAGGTTGTGAGATCTTGAGCTTCTTCTATGGCAGTCTTCTTCACCTGCTACTTCTCAGTCAAGCTTCTGAGAATTTTCTTTACTTGCTCCTCTTCTGAGAAGCTTTTTCCCAATCTTTTAAGCTCATTGATGATGTTAGTGAATCTTGCATTCATGCTTGATATTGATTCACCTTCCTCCATCTCAAATAGCTCATAAAGATGAAGGTTCTAGTTTATCTTAGATTCCTTGACCTTGTCAATTCCTTCATAGGTCACTTCAAGCTTTTTCCATATCTCCCTGGCACTTTCACATACTGTGATCTTATTATATTCTGCAGCATCTAAGGCACAATGTAAAAAATTAATTGCAGCTGCATTACTTTGTAATTTCTTCATGTCAGGATCATTGTAATCAGTCTCAGGTTTAGGAGAGACTACCCCATCTACAGTAGTTGTAGGAATGTATGGGCCATTAGCTATAGCAAACCATGCATACATGTCCTGCGACTGTATGAAATTTTTCATTCTGCTTTTCTAGAATGTATAATTCTGTTCAAAGAATAGTGGGGGTCTGGACACAAACAACACTTCTGGGAGTATCTGTATGGTCATATTTCCAGGTAGGTGTTTTATGCTGTTTTCACCTATATTTATCTTTTACTCTAGATTAGTTAAATCTGTTTTAGAGTTCCTGCTCTGATACCAATTGTAGGACCCAGTAAGGGTGTAAAATAAGTCAGAGGGGGGGTGAATGACTCTTTTTCGAGTTCACAGTTAACTTCAGGAAGTTGCTTCTGAGTAAGTATTTGCTACTCAGAATCCCCTTTTATATTTTATGTGTTTCAGATGTGGAATAAAATAAACACAAGAATGAATGAGCTGAGTAAAGAAATGCAAACAGCGATTTTTATCTTGGTTCAGCCTCTGCCTAATCCAGTCCTTGGAAACTCTAGTCCAAGATTTAATCCACTATTAACTCTTCTTCTAGTGAAGAGTAAACCTTTTACATTGCCTTGACTGAAGTACCCTTCAACAATCTTTGCTGAGCTATACAAATACAGAAGTTCCGTTCTTCTATATTTGAGGCTCTGAGCTTCATCTCTATATAGTACCTTCCTTACTAGAACTTAGCTCCCTTACACTATCTTACCCTCAGCTTAGTGTGAGTTATAATAGTTTAAGAAAGAATGATTTTGTAAACTTTTGAACTTTGTTCCAGTCAGTTCAATTATAAACAGATGAGATTTGGATGTTTGCTATGAGAAGGTTGTAAGCAGATTGAGATTTTATTTTCACTTTAGTACTTATGTTAGGATTCGGCAACCTTCTTAAGTGGTGGAAATCTTTTTTTATAGAGGGAGATAATGTTTCCGTTGATATTAGGATCGTTGTTGGAAATAATGCCGTTGTCTCTCAGTCTTGTTTCCGTTAACGATCCGTTAGAGAGCTCGTCCAAATCTGATCCACGCTGGTGTGTTAGGTTGATTTTGGGGACCACTTTGAGCGGTAGTTGCAGGTGAGATTTGCAGATGTGTTTTGATCCTGATTTTGTAACAACTTTTATCTTGTAGTATTCTTGGAGACAAGGCACGCGGCGACATTTAATGCAAAGTCAGCTTTTTAACTTTTTGGCGAAAGACTAAGTTGACCTTTTGCAATTCTCAGAGGGACTTATTAAACGATCTGAGTCTTGAGTGATCCTCTGAGATATGTAACAGCTTCTGAGCATCCGTAGTTCTTCTGACAAAACATTGTGCTTCTGAGGCGACTTCGTTCTGAGCCTTGCTTCTGAACTCAGAACTTATGAAACTATATGATCTTCAGAAACCAACAGTTATTATTATTGATATAAATAATTATTATTCAATTAAGTATCATTATTTTCAGTTTCAGAACAATAAATTTCAGTTCAGTTTCAGCGTGTTCAGTTTCAGTTCAATTTCAATATGTTCAGTTCAGTATCATTCAGTTCAGTTCAGTTTCAGCATGTTCAGTTTCAGTTGAAAAGAACAGAGCCCAAACCCCATTGCGCTAATTGTCCTCTGTGGGCTTAATCTAAGAAGCAAGGGAAATTGTAAGAAATACCAATTTCAAGATTTCATATTTAGTAAATATACTATTATTAAACTTATTTATTTCTTATCACTTTCTATTATCTAAATTCATTGAATACTCCTTATTTAACCTTAACTGCATTTTAGATATTATGAGATTTAATCTTCAAATTCAGTTTTCAAATTCAATTACGGTTATTTTGGTGTTTTCTTCTCACATTCAATTTCTTTCCAAAATTTATTTGTAGTTTTTTTCTATGATTCAATTTTTTCATTTTCTTTCCAAATTCATTTGTGGTGTTTTTATCTAATCCGGTTTCTTTAATAAACTTGATTTTCTTACTCATCAATTTATTACGAAATCTCCTGTTTAGTATCTTGTCAATATCAATTTAATTTTAATTTTGGGATTCAAGTAATTCAGAGTTTCACAATACCAAGTCAAAGTTACGATTTCTAACACAACCTCCAGTTCAATTTCATATGTAATTAACAACTACTTTGCTCGTGTTTATTTTTGCTTTATATAAAATATACCATTTCCAAAGGAAATATACAAATTTTCAAAAGAAATATACTATTTTCCACCAGAAATATACTGTCTTTCAAAAGAAATATAGAATTTTCCCGAAGAAATATACCGTTTCCAAGAAAAATATACCTTTAAGCTTGTCATGCTATCCTTTATCTTTGAAGACATTAGAAATATACAATTTTCCTAAAGAAATACACCGTTTCCAAAAAAATATACAACAGAAATATACCAAAAAATAAAATATTTTCTAGAAAATATACCATTTTTCAAAGGAAGTATACAATTTTTTAAATGAAATATATGATTTTTCGGAAGAAATGTATCATTTTTCAAAAGAAATATACGGTTTTCCAGAAGAAATGTACAATTTTTCAGAAAAAATACACCTTTAATTTTGTCGTTCCATCACGTCTTTGAAGAATGAAGAATTTAGAAATAAAAAAATTTCCAAAAGATATATACTGAATCTAGTAAAAATTTACATTTAGTCCGAAAAAAATATACCACTGTTTAGGAAAAAAATACCTTCAAGCTTGATATTCCATCTTTCATACTCGAAGAAATTCTTGGTTTCAATTTTTTTTGCAAAATATACCAATGATGATGTTTGAACAATTGTTTTCGTTGTGAATCGAAAAAATTGAAATTATAATAAGAGAACGGAAACACATAAGCAATGCAATGAAGAAAAGAAACTAAAAGCTACTGAAATAGGAGAACGCAAACTAAAATAGGAGAACATAAATGCAATTATTGTGGAATCGTATATCGCAAAATGACCATGGTGGTTTGGACGAGAACAAAAACTAGAACGTTAATGGTGATCTGGGAGAAAACTACCGTTTTCAGAGAGTTAGTGTTGGTTATGTTTATGAGTTTAAATTACTAATAAATATGAATTTTATTTTGATTTGTTTTTATGTTAGGGTATTAATTAAATAAAAATGCTATTTAAGGAATGAATATACTAATTAATGAATTGTAAAGCTTAAAAAGTATTTGTAAAAATATATTACCCCGCAAAACCCAATTGAAATAAAAGCTAGCCCAAACCCACGACCCAGATGTCTCTCATTCAGGTATTTAGGGTTCATTTCACCACAACACAACTTTCTTTCAGAGAAAATATCCAAACCCTAGTGCAATGGCTCCGAAGACGGCGAGGGTGACCAGGAATCCTGATCTGGTTCGTGGAATCGGAAAATATTCCAGGTCTCAGATGTACCATAAGAGGGGTTTGTGGGCAATCAAGGCAAAAAATGGCGGTGTTTTCCCAAAGCACGACCCTAAACAAAAGCCAACTGCTCCCGCCGAGAAGCCGCCAAAGTTTTACCCGGCCGATGACGTTAAGAAGCCACTTCTTAATAAACGCAAGCACAAGCCTACAAAACTCAGGTGTGTTTGTAGCTTTATTTTTATACCTTAGCCTATTATTACTGTATTTTTCATTTGATCTGAAATCTATGAACTGTTTCCAAGTGAATGATTAATGTGCACTTGCTAGTGGTTTGGTTCTTTTGTAATTCTCTTTGTGAATATATACCTGTAGGGCTAGCATCACTCCAGGTACTGTTTTGATTATTCTGGCTGGAAGGTTCAAAGGCAAGCGGGTCTTGTACTTGAAGCAGCTTTCCTCTGGATTGCTTTTGGTCACTGGTAGGAATGATTCAATTATTTCCCACTGCATATTTTCTTTTATTGATATGGAGTGTAATGGTTTTGTATGAGAAGTGCTTGCTCGTAAACTCTTACCATTCTTTGCATTCAGGTGTGTAATTACAATATGTGAATTTTATTTGTCTATATGTGAGGGCCACATAGCTTTGATATGCATTTCGCTATGTTGCTTTCTGGATCTGCAAAATCTATCTGAAAACGAATTTCTGGAATTGACGTTGGAGGCAAAATAAATGTTAATATTAACCCATATAATTGCTTATCAGAACTTACTCTGTAATGTGGGCTTAGTTCTCCATTAAAATATGGTCCTTGCTATCTTATTTTTGCTAATGATGTGGATTTAGAGGGTGTCTGAACAGTTTTTTTAATTTTTGAGTTTTATTACCATTGCAATGTTTGAGTTTTATTTACTATCTGCTTTCAGGACCCTTTAAGATCAACGGTGTACCTCTAAGGAGAGTGAACCAGTCATATGTGATTGCAACTTCTACCAAGGTTGACATTGCTGGAGTAAATGTTGATAAGTTTGATGACAAGTACTTTGCCAAGCAAGTTGAAAAGAAGAAAAAGAAAGGAGAGGGTGAGTTCTTTGAAACAGAGAAAGAGGTGTGTACTTTTACTTGAGCAGCTAGTTTGATTTCATTGTGTCTTTCATACGGTTGTCATTTTGATCTCCATAAACTTTATTTCAGGAAAAAAATGTTCTCCCTGATGGGAAGAAAGATGATCAGAAAGCTGTTGATGCTCAGTTAATCAAGTCAATTGAGGGTGTCCCAGAGTTGAAGGCATATTTAGCTGCTAGATTTTCTTTGAAATCAGGAATGAAGCCTCACGAGCTTGTCTTTTAAATGGAATGTGTGCTAAAGTGGTAGGCTTTTACTTATTTTGTTGGAACTTTCTTTAGAAGCCTTGCGTTTCATTTTTGCTCAAACATGAACTTCTTAAATGTTAATGCAATATATGAGAGATATTTTTTGGTTTGGTTTCATGGTTTTGTGGACCACCGAATATCAGTATAATCCATTCTACTGCAAGAAATGATTCTGGTTTTGAAGTATACAATGTTAAATCTTCTCGTGCATGTAATTGTTTGGGGTGTGGTTTCTAATCATCATTTGGAAGAAAATCAGTACATTTTATTTTAATATGAAATAAATTGAATTGTTTGAAGAATTAGTTTTCCAAAACACCCTCACAGCTGTGATTTGGGTTAGAGCGAGTCTGCTTGTGTTAGTTAGAGAGAGCAAGTCTACTTGGCTTTAGGGTAAACCTTGGCTTAGGCCATGAATCTTGATTATCTTTGCTAAGTAAGGCTTGAGATTCTCGAAATCCGATCTTCAGTTTCAGAGTAAATTTTAATCCATCACAACCATTGATTTTATATCAAGGGTCCATATGAAATGTTAACTGTGGGCCCACATAAAAGAATTAATAAAAATATGAATTAATTGATTTTAAATTAATGGTTGCTACAATGTAAATATTTCCAACCATTCATTTCAAATTTTTACAACAAATTAAAACATTATTATTTTATTACTTTTTACTTAACTTTTATTATTATTAAATTCCATTATACATACATATATATAAATTAACGTAATCACTTATAAATTAAAATATAAATATTTACTAATGTTTTAAAGTTTTAATGTTAAGCCTAATTAATGTAATGCTAATGTTTATTATATATAATCCGTGTTTATTTTTTATTATATTATTTAATCAATTATAATATAAATTAAATAAAATTCTTGTTAATACAATAAATAATATTCATTGTTATTCCATGATACTTAACATTACAAAATATTCTATAACAAGTCTAAAATTATAATAATCACAATTACAAAATTAAATTTACAATACCATATTTACAAAATTATTAAATAAATTAATAATTACATAACATAAAATAACACATACAAAATTATAATAAATTATATTATAATTTTTTTATTAATACAAAACAATTACAAAATAAAACAATAATCAATAAAATATATAAAAAAAAAGAAAAAAAAATTAGAGCAGCACCAAAAAATAATTTTGCTACTGTAGTACGCCAACAATGGCGTGCTAACAACACCATTTTTTGGTGCTGATTCTCCTCCAACCCCACATTCGGCGTGGGGTTGGAGTTGCTCTAAGTAATTTAAAAAATTCAGGTTTCAGAAACATTCCAACTGCTTATAAGTGATTCAGAAATTAATTTTCAGAAACAATTCAACTATTTACTTTTTACATACCTTAAAAGTTAAAAAATACCTATCGAGAATAAGTTGAAATGATTTATAAATTTAAAGGCGATTTGAAATAGGTGAACTGACCAAGACCCCAATAAAGTTAGTTTGTTGTATTGCGATTAAAGGCAGTTCCATTTCCAATTCCATTTCTCATTGACCAATTTGTTAATCACTTCATTATCTGTTCAATTTAGACCTGTTCGTCGGGCGAGCCGGGCCGGGTTTGGCGGGTTTTTTTTACAAAAAATGTTAACCCAAGCCCTGCCCAAGCCCATACTTTAGAACTTCGGGCTCGGGCCGGGTTTACAAGGTCATTCCCAAGCCCGGCCCAAGCCCATGAATATTTTTGTTATAAATTTTTGGGAAATACAAGTGAATACCTTGTTTGGGCAAAATATTTTTATTTTTGCCATAATAGCAAATTATTTTCACTTTCCACTTTTTTTAAGTTTCTATTTTCTCTTTTACCTTCCTTTTGTTTTTGCATGGTTTATGTATATTAACTCTTAGATCATACTTCATTTCGCGGCAAAAATCATTTAATGAATGCATTATACTTGGTATAATAGTAGTTATACCTAGTGTTAGCAATGTTATACCTGGTATACATGTTGTTATACCTAGTATACGAGTTATTACATTTTTATATTTGAAGACAATACTCAATTTTACACCAAAAACCTGATGAAAGAGCTATACCTAGGTATTATGACTATTATACCTGGTATATTATAACAAATTTGACAATCTTATAATAATTATAACAACTCATATACCATACTTGATTTCGCACCAAAATCCATTTTATGAAGTCATTATACCTGGTATAACAGTTGTCATACCTGGTATACGAGATGTTATACCTGGTATATGAGCAGTTACAATCTTATGTTTGAAGATGATACTCAAAATTTACAAAAAAAA
>CATIWQ010218859.1:0-11987 GCA_949673415.1 Euphorbia schlechtendalii | reverse complement strand
GTTGCAAGAAAATACATTTTTTTAATAATAATTATTCCGCAAGGGAATTGTCATTCGCTTGCAAAATCCGTTGCAATTTAGAGAATTTGCAACGGAAAATTTTTCATTGCAAGTTTTCCGTTGCAAAATCCCTGTTTTCTTGTAGTGAAAAGGGATATTTATGTGGTCCTAACCTCCAAAAGGTGTCAGTACTGAATGTTAGAATTACTTCACTAATGTCCAAGTAAAAAAGAAATCTTCTAACATCCGCCGTTTTCCAAAGTCTTTGCGCCAACTAAAACGTCAACAAAAGTAACCAACTACAAATCTCCATGTTGCATCTCACGCACCTCTCTCAAACTGACTTGCTTGAAGATATTTGAGTAATTGACGAGATAAAGAATAATGAATTAATCTTGCAACTCAATTGTTCGAAATCGCTGTCTCTAAACACTCTCAAATCTGTTTCAAACGAGTAGATTTAAAAGCTATGAAGATAAGAGATTTTGAAGATCAAGTCAAGACAAGAAGTTTACAACAGCTACTTCCAGTCTTCTACAACTATAAATAGAACTTAGAGTAGAATTTTACAACTAGGTGAATCACCTTGAATTTCTTAGAGCTGAAACTCTACTAAAGCAGTAACAGCATTTGAAATTCCAACTCAAGCAATCCTAAAGCTAACAACCATTTCAAATCAATTTGTAGAGAGAAATCAAATAGGCTTAGATATCTAGCTAAGCTAATTCATTTGTAAGTTAAAATCCTATGTTCTTCATTTTAATCAAAATATCTGAGTGAGTCAGTTTGGGAAGGGTACCCAAACTGAGTTGAGTGGTAGTTAGAAAGGAAAGGTACGTTCTGTAACCGGTCTACCTGTTGTCAAAGGCTTCTTAGCCTATTTAGGAAAAGAAACCATAGTGGATTTAAGCTCGGAAAAGGAATCTGGGAACTGGAGGTAGGCTAGGAGCCGAAGTAGGATAATTTGAGGTGTTTTCTATCCTTATCTATTTATTATTTCTTTGACAGTGTTTGTGCTCATTCATTATCTCTCTATTTATATTATCTACTTGAAAACCATTCTGAGCAGAGTAAGTTCTACTTAGCATAGTGTGAAGATAAACTAAGTCAGCTCAAGCTGAGAGTAGTTAATAGTTTTAGCCTTAAAGTTGCACTCAGCACAGAATACTCAGAACGCATTTAAAATAACTTGGTAATCAATTTTTAAATCTAAAAAGAGTTAATCTGCATTCACCCCCCCCCCTCTGCACGATTATTAAAGCTTACGTGGACCAACACAATATAATTGATAGGGAATTTTTCTATTCGATAGCCTAGAGTTGAGGCACATGACCGCATAATTGATTCTTACACATTATTGGCCAAAATAGAGCTCTTATGGGAATGAATATGTAGCCCAGAATGAAACACAACGTTTCATTAGTAAATTGAAGAATAGAGATATCTAGGAGCGAGTCATACAAACGAAACCATGGAAGCAAACCTTCCTGAATACTTGTTTCTAGAAGCTGTTTGAGTCCCTTGATTGTCGAAACAAAAATGAAATGAGATAGGGGATCACCTTGCTTGACACCCTTATGTAAACGGATTGGTTTGCATGGAAATCTATTTATCAAAATCGAAGTGGAAGACTTCTCCCGACAATTGACTAGCCACGAATCCGTTTACCATCAAAACCATCTTTTGAAAAACTAAGAACTAATACTATTTAAATGTTAATATATATACACACACACAATGATAATTCTATTATATTTTTTTTATTTTATATATAATATTTTGAAGGAATGATAAAATAATATTTATTTGGAGTATTTATATTGAATTGGATCTTAAATAAGAACAGATTTTCAAGATAAAAGAAGAGATGAAAAAGTGAAGATAAAAAGAAGAGAGATGAATAAAAACAAGATTAAATATTATATAATCTCGCGTGAGTTTATATATATATTGAAGCTCCCGGAGAGTTGGAGTGATAAACAATAGCTAGCCCTGGTACCTCCAACGCGTATATCAAATGAAAACTGACAATCTTTTTAACATGTTAAAGATCAGGTTCTTTCCATAATTTCTCATTAAATAGTGAGGCAAAAACAATTATTAGACTATAAGCTATTATTAGCGGACTAAATGGCAGTTTTTATGTTATATAAAGGTGTAAAACGAATCTTTAATACGCACTTTGATTATAATTTCCAACACATTAAACTTCATGACACATATATCCAAATGTTTACTAAGATTTTTCTCACAAGTCAAAAGATCATATTATTTTATAAGATTTAATTGTGGCGGGGAGACGATTATTTGACTAGAACCAATTACTAGCATATTAAATAGTCAGTCTTGCATAGAAAAAAACTCAAAATCATTGATCTGATTGTCGTCACCTGTAACGTCACCAAAATCTTATTTTCCAAGTCTAATGTAAGTATTGAATCTTAGTGGAACCAATTAATTGACTTCAACTTAATCAATGCCCCATATGCGTAATAATACTACTTAAATGTTTCAATACACTTGATTAAATATATATTTCTCTGAATTGTTGATTCTGTAAACTTTATTTATATAAAAAAACTATTCTTGTAAACGCTTTATATTTTATTAATTATGGAACCAAATAATTGACCTAAACATTAAATTTTTATAACCAATTCTACTTGCTAATTTGTATAACTTATTCATTCACTTAACATAAGAGTCTTATGATACGCTTGGAATATCACATTATCCTATAAAATTATGATAACTCTATCGCTTTATTTATATGACAATCACAATAACTATGTACTTAAAATATTATAACAATATTATTTTTTGAAACATATATTATAACAATTTATTAATTATATTGGAAACTAATATGTAAAAAAAAATCAATTTTTTACTGTTGTGGCTCAACTAATGACTCCCAAAAGTCATATAGCTAGGCGCCCAACCACTTGAGCTAAATAAATTTCAAAATAAAATATTTTTTGGTTTAAATGAAAATATTGAAATTTCGGGTTAGTCACAAATTCACAATTAATAAAATCGAACATGAGTCTCCTACTCTAGTCCATATGTTCGGTTTAGGGTGCCGAGTGTGTCAATCAAAATAAAAATTTTATATGCTGCAATGCATGATATTCTTATGCAAATATTAAAAAGTTACATATTGCAAAAAGGAATACGATATGAGAACAACAAAACAAAAGCTGTTTATAGTTGACTGGAATTGTGGCTGCGGATAAACAATTGTATCCATAACAGTATCTTATAGCACTATATATATATGAGTTCAATTGAAAAGTGAAAGGCAGTATTAACTCAGGTTTTATAAAATGGAACAACAACTTTCTTTGTTCTCCATCGCCATTTTCAGCTTCCCACTTTTGGCCCTTACACTGTTAATATTTTGGAAGAAAACCCAAATTTCATTTTCCAATTCAAATCCACCTCCTGGACCACCCAAACTGCCTCTCATTGGGAACATTCACCAAATGATCAGTTTACTTCCCCATCACCGTTTAGCCAAATTGTCAAAAACGTATGGACCCGATTTTATGCAACTTCAACTCGGCCAAGTTCAAGCTCTTGTTGTTTCTTCACCAGATGCTGCTGAGCAAATTCTCAAACATTTTGACGTCAACTTTATTCAACGTGGCCGTGAATACGTGAGCGACATCTTGTTTTACAATCGGAGGGACATTGTGTTCGCTCCATATGGCGAGTACTGGAAACAAATTCGCAAAATTTGTGCCATGGAGCTTTTGAATGTGAAAAGAGTCAAATCATTCAGATCAATAAGAGAAGAAGAGGTTTCGAATTGCATTAAGTCCATTCGTTCACAAGTCGGGGCTCCTATGAATATGAGTAAGTTCGTGTATGCTTTCACGAATTCGGTGATCGCAATATCGACCATGGGCAGAAAAATCAGCAAGGTTGAAGATTTCATAAATATGATTGAGCCAATAATTAAGGCAGTTGGGGGATTTGACCTAGTTACCGTGTTTCCTTCCCTCGAATTTGTTCACCTTATCAACGGGACAAAATCGAGACTTTTGAAACTGCGTGGACAATATGATGTACTTCTCAAAGACATCATAGACCACCATAAACTAGAGATGAAAGCAGGCAGCGAACGTGACAATTTAACGAATCTTCTGGATGTTCTTTTGGATATTCAGAAAGAACCCGGCTCCTTGTTAACTGACGACAGTATCAAAGCTATTATTCTGGTTGGTTCCATTTTTACTTCATTTCCCTTTACTTATCTATCGTCCTATATTTATTTACTTACATAGTGCTTCTTTCGTCTTAATTTTTATAGGATATCTTTACCGGCGGCACTGATACATCTGGGTCAACTGTAGAATGGGCAATGTCGGAGCTAATGAGAAATCAGAGGTTATTGAAAAAGGTTCAAGAGGAAGTAAGGATTGTTTATAGCGAATGTGGGAAGATCGATGAAACAAATGTTGAGAGGTTGGTTTTCATGAAAGCGATTATCAAAGAAACCTTGAGATTACATCCTCCCGCATCCCTAATTCCAAGAAAATGTCGGCAGAAATGTAACATTAATGGTTATGATATACAAGTGGGAACTGAGGTTCTAATCAATACATGGGCTATTGGAAGAGATCCGAAATATTGGGATGACCCCGAAACATTTAATCCCGGGAGATTTGTTGATTCTCACATCGATTTTAGGGGATTGGATTACGAATATCTCCCATTTGGAGCAGGAAGAAGGATGTGTCCAGGACTATATTTTGCCATAGCAAATTTACAACTTGTTTTGGCAAACATATTGTGTCATTTTAATTGGGAACTTCCGAATGGAATGAAACCAGAAGATATTGACATGACCGAGGCATTCGGAATTACAGTTAGAAGAAAAAATGATCTTTGCTTGATTCCGACAGCTTACCTTCCTTCATCACAACCCGCTTAAGTTAAAATATTTTTTTTGTTGTCTAAATAAGTTGGATTGCTATGCAACTTTAGCTTGTGGTCAAACTACACAAGTCTACTTATGTGTTCTGCATTGCTTATAATCATTTCTTTTGATGTGTAATAAGATACAAATTTCCAAGAGGGTAATGGGAATATGGTTTGTATACCTAAATTTTTATAATTTTACACAGTTCTTTAGCTGTAGGTTTGAAGTTTTTAGGTCTACTTTGTTATAAGTAAATTATACGCTTGAATGAAATAATTTAAATCAAAAGAAAAGCAAGGCCACCTTGTCTTTCGAAAGTTGATAGCAGGTTCGCAGCAACGGTTTTGAAAGAATGTCTGCAACCTCCATAATAGTAGTAAAAAAAACCTCCTCCATAATAGTAGTACATAAATGTGCTGCAAATCTGAAGGAGACGAATGGGCTGCAAAATAAGGAAGTATAGATATAAATACATAAGAACCTTTTAATATGTTGCTGTCACATAAAAAAAAAGTTATTTCTTTTACTTATAATCCTTTTTAAGTTTTGATTTTCCTCGTTAAATAAACCTAACTTTGAATTTCTTTTACCTTAATGAAATTTAACTTTGGTACTCCCCCTTTTAAAAACCTTCATTTCCTATTTAATTTGAATTTCAAAACATAAAACAATAGTAATATGATAGAATTCCAATAACAATAGCAAATAATTGTCCCAGAATATTCTTTTAGGGATAAATTTCAATAATAGATCTTAACCTTAAAATTGAGATTGTTTTGTAGCAACTAAAATCAGCATGGGAAATGAGCTTAACCCATTCGTTTTAGTCCTTTGTTTAGCATAAAAAAGCAAAATCATCCACACATCAAACAAGAGTTGAGTTTCAGTGGCTTGCTTATCCATTCTCTGATTCTCCATAATCACCAAACAATTAAGTATCTAATTGCTTCTAAATCGGACCAGATTGGATGTTATCCGAATAAATGCAGTCCATTCTTGTAATAGCAGATAGGAGCAGTTCAATAAATCATACCAAAAACTATTTTTTGAGCTTTTAAGCTCCTATAAGCTGAACCTCAGATTTGGATGAAAAGATGAATGAACTGTGAATGTAAACAAGATGAAGGCGATTCATTTCCTAGAAGAGCAAAGCAATTCCACAACGGCCATCGAAGCAGTGAGAAGATGTAATAAGTAGAGAAAGATCCGACAGATGTCCATAAACAGAGTAAAAACTGAGGAAGAATCTCAATATCTCATAATCCCGATTGACTACCGCAAACCTCCACTGAGAAGGGAGGAGAAGAATCGATTAGGAAGAATCTCTTGATACCAATACAAGTGCCTCTCTTCCGATATGATTCTGCTAATCTAACTTCCATTGTAACCAAAAATGTTGCCACAAAATACAGATAAGAAAAGGGAGAATCATAAAAGAAAACACCAAAATTACTGGAAAATAATGTGCAATTAAAAATAGTGTGTATAAAAGGAAAATATTTTCCTGTATTTGATTACAAATGTGTAAAATATTTCCTGTTGTTTGATGGTATTACTGGAAAATATTTTCCAACACGAATTTAAGTATATAATATCTTATAATTTTAAACATAAAATTTTCAATTTGATAAATATAAATTGTAGATTATGTAAAATATTAAACAAATTATCATTAATATATAAAAATAAGTCATATGGATCAATCAATGGAGGAGCACGAGCATGGTGGTGGTGGCTACAATGAAAGAGGTATTGATGGTAGAGGCGGAGATGGAAGAACAAGCAATAGTAGTGGTGACAGAGGTGGAAGGAAGTGCAAAGTGATGGTAGTTAAGGTAGAGTAGATATAGTTGTGATAGACGGTGGAGTAGGTGAAAGCGATGGGAGCAAAGACGGAGATAGTGATGGTAACATTGGAGCTAAAAAGAGGTGGTGGCAGGAAATTCGGTGGAATAAGTTGTGAAAATGAAAGAGGCAAAGGTGATATGATATAAAAGTAGTGGGGATGGTGGTGGTGGTGGAGACGAGGTCCAAAATGTGAGCTGATGTATCAAGAGAAAATGTTTTACCCTTTTTTTTTTATTAAAAAATGTTATACCCTCTTTTTTATCAGAAAACATTATCCCGACGACTTGCACAATATTCTTCTTTGACTTATTTTCCGAGTAAAACAAACATTGGTAAATGTAGAAAATATATTCATGCATGATATTTCCTGGTAAACAAACATGGCCAAAGTTAGAAAATAAAATTTTATATTAATTTTGTTAATTTATGCTAGTACGGGGCAAATAAAAGGGCAAAAGTCTTGATTTTCATAAAATGCCCAAAAGTATAATCGATAGGTAAAACTTGGCACCTAGAATTTTTGTAATTTATCAAAAATATTTTGGGTTATGCCCTATTTCATTTCTTAAAATCCATTATCGTAAATTAAGTTTTTATTATAGGCGAATAATACTTTCTATTTCAATCTTTCCCCTTCCCTCTCAACAAGCATTCTCTTATGCGTTCTTCTTCCTTCCACCAAAACCACCGTCGACCAAACGTTGGCTAGGGCCTCTCCTTCCTCCCTCTCTTTTCTTCATCGATATCCTTCATTGAAGCCTCACTATTCCTTTCGATCTGATCTCAGTTGTTCATCTCCTCTCTACTACCTCTGAAAACCGCCAATCTAGCGCTGATCGAAGACCTTGTTGCAGTAGCTTCTGGGTTTCGGTCAATTTTTTTATTTCAATATGCTTTTGATGGTTATAACATTGGAGGTGAGTTTTCAAAGTTCTGCAATTGTGTTAATTTTGATTGCCTATTAGTGGTGACTTCATTATGATTCTCAATTGCAATTGGTGTTGAATAATGAAGGGTCCAAACATCAAATTCAAAGGGTATCCTCATTTGTCAAAAGTAGATGGTTGATTGGTAGGAGTTAGTTGCAACAATATTGAAAAGTTGTGAATTTCAAAGAAAGGTGGATGGTGGTTGCAACAATATTGAAAAATTTTGAACTAATTTGCCTATAAATAGGCACCCTCCCATTCATCCAATGCATCATTCAAGCAAATATTCAAGTTTCTTTTGTAGAGAGCTTCCTACAAAAAGAGTTTAAGAGAGTTTCCTCTTGTAGAGTAATTTATTACCACAAGAGAGTAATTAGAGAGGGGGGTTGAGTGATTTTACCTTGTGAGTAAAATTGGGGTGTTTCCAACTGTCTCCTCAATTAGTTTATACCTCAAGTTTGGGTATACTTGAGAGAGCTTGTATTTTGTATTCCCATTATTTATTAGTGGAGTTTTCGGTGCCCAGTGGTTTTTCCCTTTCAAGGGTTTTCCACTTAAATCTATGTGTCTCTTTATTGCTTTACTTGTTTTATTTGTTGTTGCGAATCTATTTTAGTTAACACATATCACCCGGTTGCCGAATTATCTATTCGAGACCTAACAAGTGGTATCAGAGCAGGTCCCACAAGGTGGTTGTGTTAATTAAAACGGATGGTTCTTCAACATCCATGATCAAATTGAATGGGTCCAAATGGTCAATTTGGAAACCCATGATAGAGGATATTTTGTACTGCAGAGATATGTACGAAGCAATCGAAGGAGACACTACTAGGCCCAAAGACATGAAAGATCCCGATTGGATCAAATTGAACAGAAAGGTCATTGGAACTATTCGCTAATGGATAGATTTCAACGTGTTCGGTCATGTCTCGGAGGAAACATCTGCCCATGAATTATGGATGAATGATCGAAAAACTACAAGGAATAAATTATTCCTTATAAATAAACTTGTCAACATGAAGTATAAGGATGGAACTCCTGTTGCTGAATTTCTGAACGAATTTCGAAGTGCCATTAACCAGTTATCTTCTATGAAAACCACACTAGAATATGAGGTTCAATCCTTATTGTTGCTCAGCTCTTTACTAGAGAGTTGGAATACTTTTGTAGTGTCTGTGACCAATTCTGTTCCAAATGGAATACTGTCCTTAAACCATGTTGTGAGCACTCTGCTCAACGAAGAGACTAGGAGGAAAGTCACGGTTAATGAAAGCAATCAAGCTCTTATCACAGAATACAGAGGTCAAAGCAGAACTAAAGGTTTTAACAATTCAGACAAATCCAAAGGCGGAGACAAGTCTAGAGGCAGATCCAAATCCAGGGGTAGAGTCAAATGCTACCACTATGGATTAGAAGGCCATTTGAAGAGAAACTACCGAAAGCTGAAGAGGGAACAAAAGGATGGCAACAACCAAGAAGAAGACAGAAACACCACTGAAACAACTGAGGAGATTATTGTTTTATCTTTCAATCATGAAGAACAATGTCTCCAAGTCTCAAGTCAAGATGAGATGGAATGGTTGATCGACACTGTAGCATCTTATCACGCCACTCCGAACAAGGAGTTCTTCACTACCTACAAAGCAGGAGATTTTGGGATGATGAAGATGGGCAATAATGGCCATTCTAAAATTGTCAGAATTGGTGACATTTGTGTCAAGACGAACACTGGCTGCACACTCATCCTCAAAGAAGTTAGGCATATTTCTGATTTAAGGCTTAACTTGATATCTTGTGGGTGTCTTAGATCGTGAAGGCTTCAAGAATTTCTTTGGAAGTAAGAAATGGAAGCTTACAAGGAATTCCTTGGTGATTGCAAAAAGAACCATGTGTTGACACTATACAAAACAAACGCAATCATTTGTAAAGATGGATTGCATACAAATGAAGAAGAGTCTTCACCAGACTTTTGGTATAGAAGATTGGCTCACATCAGTGAGAAAGGGTTACAGATTCTAGCAAAGAAGGTGCTTATACCTTCTACTAATGGTACGCCACTATCCTCGTGTGATTACTACCTCTTCGACAAGCAACATAGAGTGTCATTCAATAAGTCATCAAGAAGAAAATTAAGTGTTCTTGACTTAGTACACTCAGATGTTTGTGAATAGAGACCTTGGGAGGTAACAAGTATTTTGTTACTTTCATTGACAATACATCTCGGAAGCTATGGATGTATTTCCTAAGAAAAAAGGATCAGGTATTCTAGTCATTCCAAAAGTTTCATGTCATGGTGGAAAGAGAGACTAACAAGAAGTTGAAATGTCTTCGAACTTACAATAGTGGTGAATACACATCTCATGAGTTTGAGAATTATTGTTCCAAACATGGAATTTGACATGAGAAGACTATACCTAGCACCCCACAACACAACGGTGTAGCGGAGAGGATGAATCACACCATTGTGGAGAAGGTTAGATGCACACTCAAAATGGCTAACTTACCTAAGTCATTTTGGGGAGAAGTAACACGCACAGCTTTCTATGTCATCAATATGTCACCATCTTCCTCTCTAGACTTTGATATTCCAGAAAGAGTATGGAATGGAAAAGATGTTCAATACTCTCATTTGAAGGTGTTTGGCTACAAGGAATTTGCACATGTGCCTAAAGAGCAATGGTTAAAGCTTGATGATAAATCAAGTCCCTGTATCTTCATAGGATATGGAGATGAAGAGTTCAGGTTCAAACTATAGGACCCAAAGAAGAAGAAGGTCATTAGAAGCCGAGATGTAGTCTTCTAGGAGAACGAGACAATCGAAAGCTTCAAGAAAAATGATAAGTCAGGGTTTGTGAATGGCATCATTCCTAGCATTGTTCCCTCGCAATCAAATAATACAATTGGTGAAGATGTTGAAATGGCGGAACTAATGGAGGGTCATGAAGAAGAAGATGTTGATGAGCAGGGGGAGCAACCTACCCAGCAAGCAGAAGCTGACCAGCAACTTAGAAGATCTACCAGGGATTGTCAACCAACATCAAAGTATCCTAGTTCTAAGTACATTCTCCTTACCGATGAGGGGGAGTCGGAGAATTTCTAGGAAGTTATAACTCATGCAGATAAAGAATCATGGCTGGAGGCGATGCAAGACGAGATGAATTCTTTGCAGAAAAACAACACTTATGAGTTAGTCAAACTTCCAACATGTAGAAAAGCATTGAAGAACAAATGGGTTTTCAAGCTCAAAAGAGATGGCAATGGAAAGCTGGTGAAGTATAAAGCTCGTCTAGTAATAAAAGGATTTCAACAACAAAAGGGAATTGATTTCGATGAAATATTTTCTCCAGTGGTTAAGATGACTTCTATTCGAGCGGTCCTAAGCTTAGTAGCAAGCTTGAATCTTGAGCTTGAACAATTAAATGTGAAAACAGCATTCCTTCAAGGCGACTTGGAAGAAGAGATCTACATAGAGCAACCAAAAGGTTTTGAAGTAAAAGGGAAAGAAAACCTGGTTTGCAAATTACAAAAGAGTCTGTACGGGGCTGAAACAAGTACCCAGACAATGGTACAAGAAGTTCGACTCTTTCATGAGTAGTCATGGTTACATGAAGACTTAGGCGGATCCATGTGTCTACTTCAGACGCTTCTCTGATAACAACTTTATCATATTGTTATTATATGTAGATGACATGTTGATTGTGGGATAAGATGTTTCTTCAATTCGTCAATTGAAAGATCAGTTAGCGAAGTCCTTTAACATGAAAGACTTAGGACCGACATAACAGATTTTGGGCATGAAGATTATTCGTTATTGAAGAAATAAAAGGTTATAGCTATCACAAGAAAAATATGTTGAGCGTGTGTTACAATGTTTCAACATTTTGAATGCTAAACCAGTTAGCATTCCTCTTGCCGATCATCTGAAGCTAAGTAAAGAATCTTGTCCATCAACTAAAGAAAAGAAGGAAGACATGAGAAAGATTCCATATTCTTCTGCTGTGGGGAGTTTGATGTATGCAATGGTTTGCACAAGGCCAGACATTGTACATGCTGTTGGAATTGTAAGATGATTCTTAGATAATCTAGGAAGACAACACTGGGAAGTAGTGAAGTGGATTCTGAGATATTTGAAGGAAAGCTCAAAGAAGTGCTTGTGTTATGGAGGATTTAAACCAATCTTAGAAGGCTATGTTGATGCTGACATGGCGAGAGATCTCGATCATAGAAAGTCAACTTCGAGATATATGTTTACATTTACCGGGGGAGCAATTTCTTGGCAATCT
>CATIWQ010218822.1:0-12091 GCA_949673415.1 Euphorbia schlechtendalii | reverse complement strand
GCTATTCTTTGTGAATCTCGAATAAAAGAATGTTGAAGAATGAAAAATTTTATTGATAAGTGCTTTGCAATTACACTCATACAACAAATGCTCGAATTTGTGTAGAAATATAGTGATCGAAATAGGAATCGAATCACTTATACATTTTTCTCGCTAAGACTTTGAACGTAGCAAAATCTATATAATTTCTACTCTCTTTCTATGCATACACGTATAACATGTATCACCAAATATCAATCCACTCTCAATTGCCACGAAATTGGTTGAGGTAGGAGCCTATTTATAAAGTGTGAAGGGTTGTGTCTATCCAAACAAAGAGTCGTGTCCATTGGCGAAGAGTTGCATCACTTCATTTTGATTGGATGCAAGGATTCATCCTCATCCACAATGGAAAGGAACCTTTTCATGATTGGTTGACTTCCAAAAGGTTTCTTTTCGGTTGGTAGTTGATGATGGTTGATAGCGGTTGATCGTTCTTATCCGGCGGTTGAAAGAAGAGAAGAGTTGACCAAAAAACCGTCTGTGAATGTATGTCGTGACCGCGAATACTTGGTCGGTAACTTTCTGTTGTGAATGTTAACAAGTCTCGATCACGATATATGTGTCACAATCGTGACATGTCTTTTTCACATGATTCCTCTTTGCAATTTCTACAGATCTTTGACATCTTCTATCCTTTGCCAATTCCTTAAGTTCCACGCATCTTTTTGCACCTTTTTCACTCTTTTTCCATAGAATTCCACTTTTGTTCATTTTACTTCCAAGATTTACCTAGTTTTTGCATTTGCATAAAAAATAACTACATACCACGTGAAATCTTTTATATGAAGTATAAAATGAAACAAAACCATATTGTTTTATGATTGAAAATATCATGATAATAAGTATAAATATACACTTATCATCCATTTAAGGAAGGAAAGAAAAACTAGTGGATTGAAGCTTGAAAAGGAATCCGGGAACTAGAGGTAAACTCGGGGCCAAACCAGGATAAAATCCCAAGTGTTAATTTTCCTAAACTTTGTCGTTGACTTTATAGTGCTCTTGCTCATTCATCATCTCTCTATTTATAAGTTTTGCTTGAAAACCCAATTCAAGCCGAGTAAAGTACTCCGCACAGATTGAATATAAACTAGTTCAGCGAAGATGAGTAGTTTATATTTTTTAATCATGCTCACAACATAAGTTACTCAGCAAGCATCTAAAAGATGAATTTGGAAAGAATTTTTATAAATCTTAAAAATAGCCAAGTAATTGCATTCACCCCCTGTACTTAGTTATTTAAGCTAAAGCCGACCAACATAGATATCTCATATTGCTAGAGGCTTGAGCATGGTTGTTCCTTATATGAGGATGAATCTTCGAACTACCGAACAAAGGTAGTGTGAGTGCTAGTTTATCACCGGATATCCATGGATCTGCTAGTGCTCATGTAAGTTGTGTATCTTCCAACGTAAAAAGGGTTAGTAGATGGATGAGATCGGTCGAGGGAAGGTTTGACGGATATTTGTTCGACAGGAGGAATGTTGGACTACTAAATATCTCACATTGCTAGTAAATTGAGAAAATCAAGGGTTCAATGAATTCAAATTCTCTACCCTAACTTCACCATGAAGTAGGAGAGAGAAAGACACAACCAATAAAATTATTTTCAACTCTACAATGAATTGATAAAAACTAATCATTGATTTTAGAATTAATGAACGTGATACCTTAAAAATTACTCCACCGTTAATTTTCAAAGTTATTAAATATTTTTCCATAATATAACCACAACATCATCAAAAAGAGATGAAATTTGTGACACAGGTTCCTCAAAAACAATATTGTGACACAGTTATAAAATATCCTAATATTGTTATATATAATAAGGTAGCCAACACTTTATAAATCGTAGAGAGTTACTTTCAAATCAAATTTAATGATTAATTATAATTTTTTGAAGAAAAAGATCGAATAAGGAGTGCCAATCTTGAATATCTCAACTAGATTGACTCCTTCGATTAACTGATATCCTTAAACGGATAAAAATATATTATATTGATCGTGAAAAAATAAATAGTGTTTAATATCAATTTAAATGTCTTATTTTATTCATATTAATACTAAAATAAAATTATAAGTACTGTGTTATTATATTTAATTGTAAATTGTTTAATGATTACTAACAAATTAGAGATTGTTTAATTTTAAGTGTTGTGCAGATGAGCTCGATTTTGACCACATTCTATATATATAGCAAATTTGTGAAACGATTCTCTCCAAATGAAAATTCCAATTTTTTCCAAGCAAGAAATATGCCAAAAACATGCAAGCATCCATGTTTAATCTCAAAAGATATTCTTTGAGGTTGATTGTTTCATTAATATAATATGCATTTATGATCATAACCAATCAATGTGGCATTTCAACATACTCCCTCATACCCAAATCTTATGGTGCGTGGATTATCATCGAGGTTAAGATTACTTCGTCACTATAAAGGAGCATATCTTACTCATAGCTAAGCAATATACGAAGTACGATTTCAAAAATAATAAATTATCCGCAAACAAGATCATCCAGAAATAGAAAGAGTATTGGAGCCTATGTTGCAAACAAATGTGTATTTGGAATGTTTTAAAAAATTTCTATGTTTGAACTTGAAAACTTAAACTTCATATTTTAAGTCACATTATTGGATTTTTGAAAACATGGAATGACATTATGAGAATTAGAAAATATTTCCTTCCTTTATAAATTTACGTGGGTATATGTGTTGTATTTATTTAAGAGATTGTGAAAAAAAAAATTTTATATAAAATTAGAGAATTCCAATTGCAATATCAATATAGAGAAAAAAAACTCAATGTTACCTCATTCATTTGTGTGCATTTGTGTGGATTTAAAAAGGTGAAGTAATTGTCTAGAATCCGTCGTGAGATGAAATAGTTATTCCTATCTATTATACAATTCATTGGATAGAGGAATAGTTATTCTATGAGTTGTATGATAGCTAGGCATAACTATTCAATCTTGACAACGGTTTTAGAGGAAATACTCCACATTTTTTCATTTTTTTTCTCCTATTTCACGGACTAGTAATTCTCCAACCAAACGAGCCCGTAATCATTGTTTTAAAAAGCGCTAAGCGCTAGTCGAACAGTCAGAGCCTTCAGAGACCTAGGCGGGGATTAATCGGGGCCTAGGCGGGACTTAGGCACTAGTCGGGATGATTTAAGCGCTAAGTGTAATCGATCGGCGACCTTCAAAATAGCACCAAGACGGACCTAAGCGGGGATATTTGAAACAGTGCCCGTAATATTTAGAATCATTGATTCAGACTCAACAAAGTAAGATTCTTTACCTCATGTCGTACTACTCCCTCCGTTTTTTAACAATTCATTTAGGCAAAATATGAAAATCTAAAATAGTAATTTATTTTAAAATTTTATCATTCTTTTTTATCTTTCTTTCTTTATACTCTTATTTACTCTTGTTATTTTCATAGTATTAAATATATAATTTGTTATGAAAAATTAAAATATTAATAATAAATTAGTACTTGCAGTTTATTAATTGTTTTATTAAAAATGTAAAATGTATAAGAAAGTTGGACGGAAGTAGAACGTGTTAGATGAGATTTTGACTTCTATCATCCACACTCGGCTATGGGCCAACTATATCTTTCTGTAATATCTCAACAATTAATGCATCCTTACAAAATGCATTTATTGCAAACGATAGTCTAATACACATTTAATGAGTGATTAATTTATTTTAGTAACGAAGCATGTGCTTCACACTTCAATTTACCATGGTTTATAAAATTTTTAGTCGCTATGGGAAGGGTGGACGAAACGTAGACTGAGATTGGTTGTTTTTATTTTTTTGTGTGATATATTAGAATATTGATATTATTATATAGTAAAATATGATATAATAAAATATTATAAATATAATAATAGGCATGTAAGATTAAAAAATATAGAAAGTCATTTCATAAAAAAAATCATTAAAATTATATAAAGAATATTTTTAAGTAGTATATTTGATTTAAAGAATACTAACTTTTACTTTTTACTATGATAAAATTTCATTTAAAGAGATTTCTTGGTATGATGTTTAAAATCGAGAATTTAATTTTAGGTGAAGTTTACTATATAAAAATTCCCGATGGTCCTGCTTAGAACCCGTCTTTGTCCCATTTTGATGGGTTCTGCTTGACTTTTCATTTCAGGGCGCTATCATGTTCTCGGTCGACTTAAAATGCCTAGGTATCACATAATATGATTTTTATCTACCTAATGACTGTCTCGTCCGATTTTTTCCGCCTAGGCGCGGCCGAGTACAAATTTTCGAGATACCAATAATTGTAATAGTTATAGTTTAATTTGTTTAACCACAAAATATAGCTCAATTGATAAAACTAACATACATGAAATTGCTCTCACTACAAAATTCTCATTTTAAACCTCAAAACGAGAAATAATGTAGCCTAAGTCGTAAAAAATAAAATTTTGAAATATTACAGATCCAAATAAAAGCACTAACAAAAAATATTAATTTTTGTAATGAATTTTAATCGTGTAAGTATTAACAAATATTTACGTTTTTAGTTTTTTATCTTAATGTTTGTAATTATTTTTTAAAAAAATTTATATTATAATTTAGATTTTTATTGGAATTATAATTTTAATATGTTAAACTTAAATATGATTAACCACCCTCTAGATCCCGATTAATCTCCGCCTAGGTTTTGGGAATCCTTACTGCCTAATCAGTGCCCTTATCGTCCGATTAGCGTCTAACATTTTTTAAAACATTAACTAAAACACTCTGTTGTATAATAATTTTACCAAATTAACTCATTTCTATTATTTTAAAAAGATTAACTATATATGTTATAAAAATCGGTGTCTTGAAAAAGGCACGTGCACTGCGCATAACAAAAGGCCTGAAACCACAGACATTTATAGAATCGGACAACATCTAGCAAAATGCCTCAACGGTGGTCCTTCGTGAGAGTTTTAAAACATTCCAAATTATACAACATGTGTAATTAAAAGATAATTTACATGTGTCAATTGAAAATCACGGCAATGAAATTGATACATGAATACTCTTAAAAGCATTTTTTCTTTCTTCTCTAACTGAAATATTTTTTTATTGTTTGATCAGTGCCTTATTAATCCAATTTTGTTACTGACTAATTGAGATAAATTAAGGGACTGTAAACTGACTAAAAATGGTGATGCATAATACAAAAGAATGATAGAACTAAAGTAATAATTTTTTTAAAATTTGTTTTAATAATTTTATTTCCTAATTCTTTTGATAGGAAATTCTTTTGATATATATTTTGTTTTAGTAAATATAATATCTTAAAGTGCAGAATTTTGATAAACCAGACAATTAATAAACCATAATCAGACATGAAAAAACAATTTCAAAAAGTTATACACCAATTAAACGTTTTTAATGGACTAATTAAAACTATTTATTTACATAGTACAACCTAAAAAGGTCTTTTTAAGTCCTACAATACCTAAACTTTTCAAACATTTATCGTACACATATAATATTTTAACTATTATCAATTGAAAGAAAATTTCAACCATGTATTGTAGTACACACACAATATTTTGTCTATTATCAATTGAATTAAATTAAACTAAAAGATCCAAATCTATATTATAAACATATGTCAGATTTTGAGCATTTATAAGTTGGAGAGATCTTTATTATTTAATCGTTAGTTAGTTCCTTAAAAAAAATTAATTAGTATTTTCAAATCAAATCAAATATTAGAAATATAATTATATGGAAGAACACAAATAGAATATTGATATGCTAGAGGCAATGCAAGTATAATATTAATATTTCTCTTGTATGAATTATGAACAACAAGTCCATATTTATAGGTTATTACAAGGATATGTAGAGATTTGAGTTACACAATTGATTGTGAAGGTTATGGACATCAATACAAATAAGTTACATATAACATCTCCATTGAACTAATGACATATAATTTCAACGCTCCCCTTTTGATGTCCATTTTTGCGGAAAAAGGGGACACTGCCTCGTTAAAAACCTTACCAAGGATAACCCTATGGGACAAAACCTATTGATAAGGGAAAAACAGTACAATGTTTGCTCCCCCTGTTCGAAGATCTTTGAGACGACGCATTCTGATACCGTAAACCAACTTCTTGAATGTTTGTTGAAGGTAAAATCTTGGTGAACAAATCTGCTGAGTTATCACAAGAACGGATTTGTTGAATGCTTATTTCACCATTCTTTTCAAGATCATGAGTAAAGAAAAATTTTGATGAAATATGCTTAATCCTATCTCCTTTAATGTATCCTTCTTACAGTTGGGCAATACATGCAGCATTGTCTTCATAAATCATCGTCAGATCTTCTTTAGTCATCAATTTTCCACATGCATCTCGGATATGCTTTGTTAAATATCTTAACCACACACATTCAAGACTAGCCTCATGGATGATTCTTAATTCTGCATGATTTGATGAAGTAACCATGATAGTTTGTTTTGTTGATCGCCAAAATATAGATGTACTTCCATATGTGAATAAATAACCAGTTTGAGATCGAGCTTTATGTGGATCATATAAATATCCTACATCTGTATATCCGATTAATTTTGGTTAGGATTCATATGAATAAAATAAACCCAAATCAATTGTTTCCCAAAAATAGCGCATTATATGTTTAATTCCATTCTAGTGTCTTCGAGTGGGTGCATTTCTATATCTTGCTAATAAATTAACCGAGAAGGAAATGTCAGGCCTTGTATTATTAGCTAGATACACTAACGCACCTATTGCACTAAGATATGATACTTCAGGACCAAGAACTTCTTCGTTATCTTCTCGAGGATGAAATGGATCATTGTTCACATCGAGTGATCGTACAACCATTGGATTGCTTAGTAAATGTGCCTTGTCCATATTAAATCGTTTCAGGATCTTTTGTGTGTAGTTGGATTGATGCACCAAAATTCCTTTATTTAGGTGTTCAATCTGTAAGTCAAGACAAAATTTTATCATTCCAAGATCTTTCATCTCAAATTCACTTTTCAATGATTCTACAACTTTTGGAATCTCTTTAGGAGTTTCGATTATATTTAGATCATCAACAAATATTGAAATGATAGTGAATGCAGATCTTGATTTCTTTATAAAAACAAATGGACAACTTGGATTATTTTGATAACCTTCTTTCAAAAAAAAATCATTGAGGCGGTTATACCACATGCGCCTAGATTGTTTCAATCCATATATAGATCTTTGTAACTATATTGAATAAAGTTCTTGTTTGCCATATTTTTTTGGCAATTTCAATCCTTTGGGAATTTTCATGAAAATGTCATTATCAAGAGAGCCATATAGGTATGCTGTAACGACATCCATTAAATGCATTTGCAAAAATTTGTTGCACTGCCAAACTAATAAGATAATGAAAAGTTATCGCATCTACTACTGGAGAATATGTCTCCTCATAATCAATCCTAGGTCTTTGGGAGAAACCTTGTGCAATAAGTCTTGCCTTGTATCTCACAACTTCATTTTTCTCATTTCTCTTTCTCATAAAAACCCATTTTTACCCCACAGGTTTAATACCTTGCGGTGTTCGAACTACAAGTCCGAAAAATTTGCTTTTGTTAAGAGAATTCAATGCTGCTTGAATTGCATCTTGCCATTTTAGCCAATCGCTTCTGTCCTTATATTCTTAAATTGGTTGTGGTTTGTGATCCATTATTTCATTCTCAATACTCATTGCAACATTATATGCAAAAATAGGATCGACAACCATTTTGTCTCGATTCTATCTTTTTTCTATACTAATAAAATTTATTAGAATTTCTTGATTTTCAACAACTTTAGGTTTTTGCATTTTAGGTGCTTGTACTTCTTCAAGAAGTGTATTTATATTAGTATCTTTATCCTCAATAGGATTAAACTTATTATCGACATTCTTCCTTTTCTGAGGATTTTTATCCTTTGAACCAATTGTTTGCCCACTCTTCTGGCATGTTAAAGTGTTATTGTTAGTTTGTTCTTTAGAAATTTCAATACATATTGGCAAATTTACTACTAGTATATGCGACTTTGTAACATGCTTTGGATCGGCAAGTGTATCGGGCAACCGATTTGCTAAATTTTGAAGATGGATTATCTTTTGAACTTCTAGTCCGGAATCCCTTGATTTAGGATCCATATGGGAAAGATATGAAGAATTCCATGTGATTTCTTTTTCCAAAATTGTACTTTTATTTTCTCCCCCTAATTTTGGAAAAGTATTTTCATTAAAATGACAATCAGCAAAACGTGCAGTAAACATGTCTCCAGTTAATGGCTCAAGATACTTAATTATTGAAGAAGATTCATAAACAAAATAAATTCCCAATCTCCTTTGAGGACCCATTTTGATTCTTTTTGGTGGAGCAATTGGTACATATACTGTACAACCAAAAACTCTTAGATGAGAAATATTAGGCTCATGACCAAAAGCTAATTGTAGGGGAGAATAATCATGATAGCTTGTTGGTCTCAAACAAATAAGCGATGTTGCATGTAATATTGCATATCCCCATACTAACGTGGGTATATTTGTCGCATAATCAATGGTTGCGCAATTAGTTGCAGATGCTTAATAAATGATTTTGCTAGATCATTTTGAGTGTGAACATAAGCTACCGGATGTTCAACTTTTTTCCCAATTGATATACAAAAGTTATTAAAAGTTTGAGATGTAATTCTCCAGCATTGTCAACACGGATTGACTTAATTGTATAATCAAGAAATTGTGCTCTTAAACTAATCATTTGAGCAAGTAATCTCGCAAAAGCCATATTGCATGATGATAATAAACATACATGGGACCATGTGGTTGAAGCATCAATCAAAATCATATAATATCTAAATGGTCCACACGATGAATGAATTGGTCCACATATATCACATTGTATACGTTCTAAAAATGTTGAAGATTCAATTCTAACCTTACTTCTAGAAGGTTTAATTATTAATTTTTCTTGCGAAAAAGCAGCACAAAATAATTCTTTATATTGAAGAAACTTCAGGTTCTTCAATGGATGCCCATGTGCATTTTCTATTATTTGTCTCATCATTATCGAACCGGGATGACCCAATCGATCATGCCAAATTTTATAAGTTTCTGAATTCATAAACTTCTGATTTATAGTTAAATTGGCCTCAATAACATTTATAAATGTGTAGTATAAGCCAGATGGAAGAACATAAAATTTTTCAAGTATATTTTTCTTCTCTGAAATTATGTTTGTAATATGAAGATATATTTGAATGTCTTCTCTCACAGTTTTGATATGATATCCATTATTGCGAATATCTTTGAAACTTAACAAATTTCAATGAGAATCCGGGGAAAATAATGCATTGTTTATTGTAATATTTGTTCCCCTAGGTAAAATAATGCATGCTCTTCTGGAGCCTTTGATTATGTTCGTATTACCGGCTATAGTGGTAACTGATGTGTTACCTATAATTAAAGTAGAAAAATATTTAGCCTCTTTAAAAATAGTATGGGTAGTGGCACTGTCCATGTTCGCCACTTTTCTACTGATAAGTTTAATAACTTGTTCGCAAGATTTTGGCTATACTCATTTCGAAAGGCTTATTCCCAGTAACGACGCCAAAAACTTGTTTACGTTAAAATATAGGTGTTGTCAATACCACTTATCAAATAGAAAAATGATGATAACTGCAAGTATACAGTTGTGATGTAGTTTTAAAAGATATCAATCCCACGTGGAAGGAACCAACTCTAAAGATCAACAAGAGAAACAGAACAAAAGAAAAGAAAATAAAATAAATGATTTTATTAGGTAGGATGGGATATGATGGTGGATAAATGTATATAGATCAGAGTAGAAGAAATCAGTATTGATTATCCCTACGAACAAGTATAGCAAGAAAACATGCAAAATCAACAAATATATTACGTACACTAAACTAATTTAACATATTCGGTTCTAGATATTCAAATATTCAATTATGCTTAGTACCGGTCGCTCTCACATAGCCAAATTTGGCAAGTTACCATTCTAAAAATGTTGGCTCACTAAACAACATTATAATTTTAGATCCAGTGATTATACACAATCTCGTTAACCCCGAAACTACTCTTAAAGTTAACTCAAAAGCATATAACTTGATTAATATAAAAGACTCAACACAAAATATACATTATGACACATAGACATATCATAAACTTCGAAATAGAAAGTATAAGTAGAAAACAAAGTAAAGTTGTAAGGTTTGTAAGTGAAAGCTAAAGTTGATCAAACCATATCCACTCTTTAATGGGAGTTGTCAATTCCCACAATTCCTGCGTCTGCTTTGAATTCGGTCTCGGCCCATACAGAACCTCCTCTAGGATGCTATTCTTTGTGAATATCGAACAAATGAGTATTGAAGAACTAAAACTTTTATTGATAAGTGATTTGCAATTACACTTATACAACAATCGCTCTAATATGTAGAGAAATCTAGTGATCGAAATAGGGTTCGAATCACTTATACATTTTCTCGCTAACTTAGAACGAACGAACGAACTCTACATGATTTTTCTCTCTATCTAAACACCATATGTGACACTCTCACTCTCTCTACCACCCATTCCATGAATTTGGTGAGGTTTGGAGCCCTATTTATAGAGTATGAAGGGTTGCGTCTATCCATATGAAGAGTTGTGTCCATTGGTGAAAGATTGCATCACTTCATTGTGATTGGTTAAGAAGCTTTAATCTTATCCACAATGGATAGGCATCTATTCAGGATTTGTTGACTTCTGATAAGTGTCTTTTCATTTGGTAGTTGATGGCGGTTGATTGTTCCTATCTGGCGGTTGAAAGAAGATAAGATTTTACCAAAACCATCTAAGTCGCGACCGCAAGGTACATGTCTCGACTGTGAACATTTGGTTGAAAACATTCTGTTCTGAGAATACTAAGTCGCGACCGCAAATGGTTATCACAATAGTGAATTGTGTTTTCTTCAGAATTCTTCTTGTAACTTCACTGATATTTGACAACTTCGATCCTAAGCCAAATCTTTAAGTTCTAAGCATCTTTTCGCACCTTTTTCAATATTTTTACATAAATTTCCACTTTTGATCATTTTACTCCCAAGATTTACCTAGTATCTGCATTTGCAACAAAAATAACTACATATCACGTGAAATCTTTTATGTAAAGTATAAGAATGACTTAAACTATAGTGTTTAATGTGTAAAATTATATAGATAATAAGTGTAATTATACACTTATCATACCCCCACACTTAACTTTTGCCTTATCCTCAAGGTAAATTCAACAGAAGTGTATAAATTGGTAATCAAGTTCGTACCTCATTTGGCGAAAGACTATTGTAGTGAGTACCACATTCCTACATTGCAAAAGATTCAAGTAGAAGTGCGAAATTTCCCACCAATTAGTAATGTGCAATTTATATAGTTTAGTTGCATAACTTTACTCTTAATGGAGGTTCAACCGAATCGCATCTTCATCTAAGCGTTATATGCATACTTGAATATTTCCTTCTCTTAAGCATAGTATAAAGTATAAAGGACATAGAAAGCACACTTTGAATAACTTTCTCTCAAGGCTTTTTTAGGTAACTTAGGATGCTAAAACACTCTCAGCGGTTGCATTTTATGCTCCATACCACTCTCCCCTTTTTTCAGTGGTTGCATTTTATGCTCCATACCACTCTCTCATTTTTTTTTCTTTTAAACATATGTTTTTGAAGTACTTTGTACTTTTCACCCATTTTTCATGCTATGCTTTTTTTTCTTTTTTCACTCATTGAATGGTTGCAGTTTCTGCTCCGTAACATTCCTCACCTTTTGCATAACTCATTGGTCATCCTCTTTTTCTTTTGATTTTTCTTTTAATACCCGCATCCTTTATTGATCAATTTCAAAGTATTATGGCTATAGTTTCCCAACACTTTAAACACACTCAATACTTATAGGACTTATTCGAGATTTGCATATAAAACTCATAGTAAGAATACCATTAGATATTACTCCACTTAAACTT
>CATIWQ010218751.1:0-25520 GCA_949673415.1 Euphorbia schlechtendalii | reverse complement strand
TTAGGGTGCAATTGACCAGGGCACAAGCTGAATTCGTGCAGCACATCCACTATGCCAGCATCCAGGGGGAAGCGGAATCCCCAACGCACCTGCTGACACAACACATGCACTAAATCCTTCCTAGGGGGGACTCCACATAACCTCCCCCTTCTTCGGTGCCTTCCCCATAACACCGCGTGATGCCCCGATCAATAATTCAAAAATCTCAGTAGCTTCCTTTTTCTTGATTGTGGGGGTGTTTGGCAATCCGCCCCCTCGGCGGGAAAAGATGAAGAAGACTCCCTTGCCACGATTTGGCTGCGTGGGATAGAGCTTGAGCCACCCCCCATCACCTCCTCCGCAACGACGGCCTTCATAGCCCTCAAGGGTAACATCATGGTAGAAGTAGGGAGTTCACGCTCCTCCACCGGTTACCGGTAACCGACGCGGTGGACCAAGGCACGGGAATCGGAAGAACTTGAAGACATTTTATCTTATATAATAAGAGAAAAAGAAAGGAAACTCACTTAGTAGAAGAAAAAGAAGTTTGGCAACAACTTGTCGGACGGAGGCGAAGAAACTGGAGAGCAAATAGCAACACAGAATTGCAGAGAGCAAAATCAACCGAAAGAACAACGAAAGAGCGCACACCCTAATATATATAGTAAATCGCACGAAAAACGAAGAGGTATACCCATTAAATGAAACGCTGTCATCATTACTATTTAAAACGGTGGATGTGAAAGGCCGCGTCAGATCAACAGTCGCAGCTCCAAGAAACGACGCAGAGCATGCTTAACGTACATGTGCAGACCTTTTAAAGGCCCTAAAGAGCCTTCACTTGGGCTCTTTGAGGGGGGGGACTCCTGATATCAAGGCCCATTAAAGGCCCAAATAAACACGCCTTGGCCTAAAAACAAGACTCCACAGTCAAACTCCACCTCGGCATAACCACGCGCTTAAACCACTTCGGCATATCAGCCAGGCCGATGCCTAATCCTACGGCGAAGTGCCTTCAGCGCTACCCACCGCGCTCGGGCTGAAGTAACATCGGCAAAATCCATGCTGATCCAGCGCACTCCTCATCTCTCCTCTGTCTCATTAAATGCAAACCTGATTGGCAGGGATGAATCATTTAATGCTCAGTCGGTTGAAAAGACCCTCAAGTTGCTTGCCACCTGCGCACAGCTTACAGGCGGATCCCACAGGTCATCATTATATAAATCCCTATAAATAGCAAGACAATCTCCCGCTAAAGAGGTAACCGTTACTCTAAAAGCTACACCTTTATCACCTTTTTCAGATCGCTAACTTAAGCATCGGAGGGTCTTCGTCGGAAACATTTCTGGCCGGAGACTTGTTTTGCAGGTCTTACAGACGTGGAATATTGAAGACCTCATACGAAGGATATCACAGTATATTCCTTAATTACTGTGATAAAAACAAAAAATACATTTCATTGACTCGAAATTACAAATATTATTCCATTTCCATTATTGTTGTCATTAAAATACAATTAGTATAAGTTCATTCGTATTAGTTCACTCGTTGAAGATAAACAAAATTTATGAGTTAATTTTAAAATAGAAACTTCAACGTGGACTGTTTTTATAATAATATTTCTCAAAAAAAGTTAAGGTTGAGATCAATCAAAAGGTCAATTATACATGGATCCACAAACACAATAGTTCGAACTTCGGAGGTTGCAAATACGTTTATTTAATATTCAATTTAAATAAATAATAAATACTAATTTTGTTGTTTAACTTTATCTTCTCTCATATGAAACTCGTGCACTTTTCATGTACAGCGACTTCCCTCTTTATTAACTCCTTCATTCTTCTCCCTCCACCTTTCAAATTCACCCTTGTTTTCTATTTCAATCGGAAAGCCAAAAAATGTCCAGAGCTACAGTCGAGCTTGATTTCTTCGGCCGGGAGAAAGAGATTTCGGCCAAGTCTCATTTACCCAAATTTCACCGCCAGAGGAGTCTTCTAGGTTTGTCTTCTTCTTCTTCTTCTTCTTCAGTTTTCTCCTGTTTAACCTATTCCGCCTTACGATTTTGTTCCATTGCTCTTGTTTTTTTGTTTTTGCAGCCATTTCTAAAATGAATCCTGAGATTTTGAAGTCTGTGATTGCTTCCGGTTCTTCTTCGAATCAGCAAAATGGAAAAAATCAGTTGGATTCGAAGATTTCTCTCTCTTTGCCATCTAGTCCTAAGGAGGATCGCAGTCCAATCCCTGTTTATTCTCCTCTGCCAACGCCGACGTATTCATTATATCTTCTTGTTTCTCTAAATTCATTGGTGCTGTTCTGTTTTCTCAAGGACTGATGAATGCTTGTTGAAATCTTGTCATTTCAGGCCAAAATTCGAGAATACAACTCCGGCTTCGGCTCCGACTGCTCCTTTGACGATATTTTACAACGGAACAGTGGTTGTCTTTGATGTTCATCAGGATAAGGTCAGTTGATTTGGTTAGCGATGGAGGTTATCGAGTAACAGTTTTTAATTCTGTGTCATCTTTTAAAAAATAATTCGCTCAAATTGTTGAACAGGCGGAGACAATTCTTAAGCTCGCTGAGAAAGGAACCGGTAAAGCTGTTGAATCAACCAATCAAAAACGTCTTGGCGATGGAGGTCCGTCCCAATATTTACTTCTCTGCTGCTTCAGTTTTTTAGGATGAAATGTATTTACTCAGAGCTGTTTTGTATGTGATTTTGTGTGTTCAACAGATCTATCCATTTCCCGCAAAATGTCACTCCAGAGGTTTCTGGAGAAACGCAAAGAGAGGTAAATATCTTCATAAATATGAGAATTCTTCATTCTTTTTTTAATAAATGTGAGAATATTTAGTGTCTTTTTTTTATGTTTATTAATTCCTTAGGAAGAATAAAGGCACCAAATTAAACTAACACCAGTGAAAATCTTGTGCGAATAACATCTAATGTTTGTGCAACCATTCCAGATCAATTGTTTGGTGGAATTAGTAGATATTGAAGGGAAAAAGTATTGGTTGAACAAAGTCTGAAGTTGACCATTAAATCTCTCTTGGTTTCTTTCCTTTTAGAAAATAAATCTCAGAATGTTGAATTATTTTGTAACAAGTAGGGAAGCTCGCCGAATTTGACCAAAATGAGGACCAGCACAGCAATACTTAACAAATATGTACAAGTACAGACATGAACTTCCCACCGAACTCGTTAATATTTTTTTCCAAAACATGTAAAATCACTGTAAACTCTGGACCTGCACAACTGTCCATCACTAGGTGAGAAATTGGGATGAACTTTCAAAATATTATTTCATATTATTTTTATCCTTAAATAAATTCACAGAATTTTTATGTGTATAAAATAGTGACTTGTATCAGAACACATGTGAAGAAGGAATTGATAATTGACTTCTCTTTTTCTTACATATTCCGTGACGGGCTAACCTCTCATTATTCCTTTAGTAGATTTAGTTCTTAGCTAAAAGTAGTTTAATATATTTGACCCAATTTAAAATTGCTGGAATTTAGTAAACTAGGCTACGTACAAATTTGGTGGGCATGCGAAATTTGAGGAACTAGTTGTTAATTTAACATGACCAAAAATGTTTTCTGAAATTCTTAATTTATTGTAACCTAATACATTTAGTCCTTAACCGATTGCAATTTAGAATATGTAGTCTATTTAAACATAAGGTAAAGTAGGCACATATAAATTCCTTTGAATGAAGACAATTTATTGATGTAGTCAATGTTATAGTTGCATGTTTAAAGTAGATCATATATAAAACTAGTCAAATTTGTTTAATTTTAATATATGAGTCGCAAATGTAACAAAAACTCGAAAACATATTTTGACATGTTCACGATCTGATGGTAACTTGAAATGTTCGAGAGTGGAAGTTTATATGGATGTGAGTAATTATCAAGAGGAATAATTGTGCTAAAAACTGTTATATTTTGCAGGTTGACTTGTGCATCCCCGTATGCCTGTGAACCATAGGATGAAAATTACGCAATGAAAAAGGAGATTAGATAGAATAGTATTTTCTTCTTTATGAAGTTGGGTGGCTTTTTTAATGAGCTTTCCTTCTTTGACGGATAGCTCAAAAAAGCATTGTCAAAAAATCATATATATATATATGTGTAATATTGCTTTTAGGAAATAGATCCTTTTGGTAGAATCATCTTTTTCTTTTCTTTAAAGTCTCGTTGGCGGTGGTTGGAGTCACGTTTTAGTAATGGAGTAAGGAGTCTCTCTTATTGCCAATTTAGGTTAAGCACTTTAATATTCTTTTGTTTGTTTGTCTTTGCATTGTGTTGTTTCGTTGCAGTTTCCTATGGTCATCATGTTCATTATTGTTACCCATTGTTTCATTGTAACCACTTAAATCACATGTTTATCTACTTTCTAACCTATTCTTCCAACCTTTTCTATATTATTATTATTGCGTGTTACTTTCTTATAGGCGAATAATTGTATTTGCTTTTTACTGTTTTTCACTTTTTTACTTGAAACACATGTTTATCTACTTCAAACCTCCAGCCAATATATATTAGTATCATATTATTTAGTAATGTTACTTTCATCCACTATTCTCTACCATTTAGTGGTTATTTATGGATTAATTATCAACTAACTAATAGAGTTGGCGGAATAGGTAAACACGTTTCAAATAATTGAGCAAAAAATTAAATAGCTTTGTTACTGATATTACATATAGCATTTCAGAATTGACTTGGTATATGGTAATGGAACAAATGGGCAACTGGCACCTGCAGCCTCTTAACATTTTGCATAAATCTCCCAAAATGTTTTTGAAAGCATATTGAAAAAAACGTGGCAAACAGTTATGATGCCATGTAAATCAACTCTGAGTGCAGCACCCTACGACTGTGATTAATCTCTTCTAGATACTAATTCAATACTCGCAAAAAATACATGTCTTATTTCACCCATCAACATTTTCTTTTTGAAATGTATATAGGAAAAATTGAAATATTATAGGAACGTGTTAGGCGTGGCCTTTACCGATTGATGCCAATAAGAACTCCACTTGTATGCTTTGACAATGCACGTGATTGTTCATGTTTCCCCTGTGTCAGTCTGCTCTTTTCTTTTCTTTTCTCACTCAAGTTCATTTCTTTATTGATCAAACTAATTGTTATTTGTTAACCACTAAACTCGGTCCAAATCCCAGATCTTTTTATGTTCCATGACTGCTGAAAAAGTCTCAATTACTACTTTCAAATCATGAAGAACATCCCAAATCTTTTCATGTTCCATGACTGCTGAAAAACTCTCAATTACTACTTTCAAATCATGAAGAACGCGTTGATTTGGTATAAATGTCTTTTCATTCCGTGGTTGGAAAGAAAAAATTGAGGTTACAAATAAACCATTTTCACAAGAAAGTTTGTGCACATACAAATTGATGCATGAGCTTTTTTCAGGAAAAAAGAACAATCGGATTAAAGCAAAAGATGAGCAACACAGCTAGGTGATACCGATGACTGATCCCTCGTTACCTCATCCAAAAACACTGCAAGAGCAGTCGTGTGGGCTAAAACATTAGCATCACTTATAACATGGTTAAACAAAATGGACGTAGAAGAAATCGCTAAGCGCTTACAATCCGATATAATCGAAGAAAAGTAAGAAATACCATCATCCGGGCTAACAAGAGACTCAAATAGTGTGTTGTTGTCGACTTCTATTATAACATGCGAGTCATGGAGGTCCTTCAGCCAATAGAGAGCTTCCCGAACCGAAAGAGTTTTCGTATGAGGTGTTAACAACCCGGAGTTAGCCACAATGAAAGAACCACCATAAAAAGATCCTAAGTTTACCCTGGGAGATTCAAATTACAAAGATGATTCATGAGAAGGTAAGTGCTCCCTCCGTATGAGAACCTGAAAAATCCCATCTAGCTTCGTGTGGTAAAAAAGGAGTGTCATCTCTAGTACCATCGGGCAAAAGCGCCCTAAAAATGAATTGTGCATCATTATCATCAAACTCACGATTCCATTGATTATCCTGAATTAACGCTGCCACTTTCAACCCCATTCTCCCTAAACAAAGCCATATCCGACAACATACTCCTCCGAACATAACCTAAATCAGCTTCCAAAACTGACTTTCCATTCAAAATACGGCTAACTATGAAGTTAAGGAAAATTAAGAGCCGCCAAGTGACGTGTTGAAATCAGTAAGATCATCCCTGCATGTTTTTTCGGCCCTCGGAGAAGCTCCCATCGTTGCTCCCAATTAAATAACGAGTATGAGCTTCTTTTAATTGGGCCATGTTGGGTTTCTTTTTCTAATTTGGTAATGCTGATTTTCAGTTAGCAATACAATGTAAATTATACTTTAATATTTTTTTTCAAAGAATAGCCCCAAAGCATATGGTTTGATTATATATGGGCACCTGTCCTTTTCTTTCCACAACAGATTCTATTTAAAGAAAAAACACGAAATAGATTTATTTACTTTGCCGGGTGCCGTTAACTCTTGTTTTGGGGTTTAGGTTCACTCAATTCCGATCACAAGCTGCAAAGTTGAATATATATAATTACATTTAGGACAGCTACAAGAGGAAATTATGTATAACTTCAAACATATTTTTTGGATTCTAGATGTTAGAATTCGAGCCTGATCACCACACCCACTTTATAAATGTATTACTCAGATTATACCTGATTGGTATAACTTCAAACATATGTCTGTTTTCCCTTGTCTGTAAATTTTCCTTGTTAGTGTGCATTTTTTCGCAAATTCAAGGAAGTATCTAAGACGTTTGAAAGTTCGGAAAAGTAAATGACTTATTTGAACTAGTTTAGGTGTGATTTGATGCATTAAGACACCATAAAAGGTTGCAAGCTTATCATATTCAGGATTATGAACAAGAGTATCTGCAGTATCTTTACAAAATCAAACACGAAATTGAACAAATGGATTAGATATTCCTTTTTTGGCTGAATGCTTAGTTTAGAAAAGGATGGTACAAAATAAAAAAAATTTTAACTTTCCATCTTCTATAAAAATTGCTTGAAAAAAGGACTAAATACAAGTACTGCAATTTTTACTGTGTATGGTGCTTGGTAAGACTGGTTTCGAGTAACTGGGGCTGCACAATGGCTGCCAATATTTGAGACGGATAAATATTAATAATTTGTCGTTTGTAAATTAAATTGGATTATATTTGTAGTTTCAAATCATTGGGAGTCTCAGAAGTTTTCATTAGCTAAAAGTCATGTATTACTTCTTGGCTAGCCTAGTCTTTAGTTAATCAAATTGTAAACAAAACTTAATCTTCACAGCTTATCTTTCTTTCTTATAAACCCATTCCAATTTTCTGCTCATTGAACCAAATTCGGGAAAGCACATAGTATAAGATAGAAATCTGAACTCATAGCATCAAAACTGGTAAAAAAGAAAATTTGAAAGTGCCTCAGATTTGCAGGAATGACAGCAAGGCCTTGAAAAGCCATTCAGTCCCGAAAGATGGTTAATTTGGTGTACCAATCTCATCACCGGCAACAAATTGAATTGAATAAAAAAGAAAAAAAATGGCCAGTCGCGACGCCGCTACACAAGGCGATGGAATATGAGACCTGCCCACTTCCTGCGGAGATCAAAATTTAACCTCAACGCATCAGAGCATCTATTTCTGACGTTTACTTATGGATTTTGCAAACAAGGAATTGCCGTTTGCTCCAATTCCAAGCAAAGGATTTCTTGGTGAAATTCTCCGTCAGATCATTATATAAATAAAACAAAAACAAGATTTAACAATTGCAGCGAATTAAAAGCATCAGTTTTAAAAAGCTCGATTTCAAATGCCTCACGGAGTTCAGCGTTTTGAATTTCTTAATGCGATTCATCATCTGCTTAATTCGCTGAATTTGAAAGTGAAAGAAAACGAAGAGCAGAGAAAAATACACAAAGATTCGATTTGAGATCTGCCTCAGTAGATGCGGCGGGGCAGCAGGTGAGCTGCCCTTTTATATATATAGCGGGGGAAGACACAAGAAGCCCTTATCTGTTTAGAACGGCGTCGTTCGCACCGATGCCACAAGAAATAGTCCGCGCCGCCGCCATCATTTTCTCGCCCTACTCTTTACTATCTTTTGTTACCTTATAAGATAAGAAACAAACGCACCGTTTTTAGGAATATCTATTTTGAAATACGTGAAATTTTAGGATTGATACATATTCACAAGTGTAGCCAGTTCCATACGAAATCTCTTTCAAATCTATAGTTATGAAAAATATATAAGAATTTTTGTTGCCTTTTGTCAAAGGATTGTTATGAAATTTGACCTAATGATAATCACGATATCACTTTCCTAATACAATATAACACCTTAAAATATAGTGGAAATTAATGAGAATTTTATTTGAAGGTTTTTTGTATGATGTTTTTTTTTTTGACAAAGTAAGTATATCTTGTCAATTACTGTCATTTTATTTTATCAGTAACGTGAAAATTGATGGAATTTTAGTAAAATACAAAATAACACTACTAACTAGAAACAAAGCACATTTATATCGCATTGGCATGACCAGATTCAACCTGAAAATGATTTAGATGGGCTTGAGATTATCATATAGTTTGAAGCCCATGCATCTTCACTCCATGATGTACATAGACAGTAAAAAATGCTTTTATTTTGCAATTGCAATCTCTCTCAGCTTGGAAGGAATGTGCAACACAAACCAACATGGTCCGTCTCTTTTTAAATGAGCTAATCATCAGTCTCCTTTTCTTATGTTGGAGAAGTTGGCATTTAAACACACAACATAAAACATGGTCTGTCGTTTTAATGGCTATATTATGCTGTCTCTGCTGAAGTAATATCTTTTCTATTCAGTCTGTTCATAAACTAATCAACATCATTATTTTCACATCGCAATGCCATTGCATTTGTGCTTGTTTAAATTACACGACTAATCTCGGTGTGCCACATTGTTTTGTGCTTTTAACGACTTCTAAACATTTCTTAAATAGAACATCTAGATTATATTTGAATGAAAATGACTATTAGAGTTAAAATGCATCAACGATCAGTCAACTATCCGTAATGCTTTAGTTTAGTAAGAAAAGTTTGATATGTGCAAATGAAGTTTTAGTGCAGGAATGATGTCTAAGGTGGCTATTCACATTGTGAATTTTCCAGAAAAATTTAGTGTACGAATGATGTCTAAGATGACTAGTCAACCAACTTAAACACCGCATTCTTGTTACATGTCCAATTTTTGAATTTGATTTTTTTCCTTAACATGAGCAATTAACTTGAGAGGGCATAACAATGGAACTAATAGAACATGTTTCTTGTTTTGTTTTACCTTTAATTTTGGCTTATCTTCTCCTTCTTTTATGGAATGGGAATGGACACACTACCTATATAGACTAGTTTAATTATAATTTACTTCAATCTGTTTTGGAGTTGAGTCCACTAGTGTCTTTTAAATGCTTGTTGATGTTCTTGCGAAGCGAAGTCTGTACGATCTAGTATCGAGTGTCATTACTTGGTTGGCTCCAAACTAGTGCGCATACGCCTTTAAGCTCAAATTCACAACTAGACTGATAAATAAAGCGAATAAATATATTTAATGAAAATGCGGAAAGAATTTTTGGTCGATATCTATGTTGTTAACTTGTTACCTGCAAAAAGGGTTCAATGACTGAGAGTTGCGATCGTATACCACGAGTATTGTTGGGGAATTTTTTTTAACAAATCTAAAGTCGTGACAAACATTTTTAGATTGAAACTTATTTAATGGTTATACTAAAATCGAATAAAATCAGAGAAAATCAAGAACTTAAAATGCATCTTTCTTGTAAAAGTGATGAATCGTAAATCTTTCTTCCAATGCCCGTATTTATACAATAATAACAATTCGAAACAATATGACATTTTGGGTTATATCTGTCAAATGAATATTTCTTGGGAAAAGTGATGATCCGCAAAATCTTTCTACCAATACCCGGTTTCTACAATAATAACAATTCGAAACAACATGACATATTGGGTTATATCTGTTCATAATTGGTAGTTGTTTTTGTCCAAAAAACACGATTTTTCGGGGTCAAAATTCATCCGAAAACGAATTTTTACAATAATACTTTTATTAAAAAATAAAACAATTTCGAGTTACCCTGGTAGCTCGATGTTGGGGAATAAACGTGGTAATTCCCGTATTACCAGATTAATGGAATGCGAAAAAATAATAGTGAAAAATAACACAATATTTGATGACGGAGTTCGGCCAATTTCGCCTACCTCTCCGGAGCTGCTGCAGACTTTATTTATGGAGAAAGTTACACAGTGCTTACAAAACTCTCACCTCACACCCAATTGTCCCCGAGAATTTTTAGAGAAATTCTCTTAAAGAAAACACTTAATAGATGTAATCAAAGGCGCAAAAATTACTAAACTTAATTTTTGCTTGACCCGCTTTTGATCTTCCTCTCTACTAATTTTTCTCTAACTCTCCAAATGCTCTCAAATTTGTGATGATTATTTGCTTTGCAATTCATCCTATTTATAATGAAATGTTGAAGCATAGAGACAAAACAACTTTCGGTGATGGCTCCCAATAAATCAACTTTCGGTGGCTTTCGGTGATGGGCCCCGAAAAAACAACTTTCGGTGGCCTCACGTGTGAACTTTCATAACACTCGACCCCAGTCAGGGACGCCGCTCCCGGACACCGCCAGGGGCTGCCGTCCCTGGACGCCGCTACCGGGGCGCTGCCCCCCGGATTCCCGAAATTCAAATATCTTGATAGAATCCGAACAAACGTACATTTCCACTCTCCCAACTTATTTGATGAAATATTATGATCGTATTGGTTAACGAGTTGATCCAATTACACTAAAATACTAACAAACCTATAAGAGTTTAAATTAATGTATAATATTGGGTAAATAACAATGAAATTACATTAATTTGAAGTTGTGTTGAGTTGAGAACCTGATTGATAAATGATAGAAGTAGGAACCCACAGATTTATGAGAATTCACGAAAATGACTTTCCAGCTTTACTTGCAAAATGGTTGAAGGTTTTGTATGATTCTAAATTTGGTGATTAAAATTGTAAATTAAAAACAGCACAAGATATGTGAAATTTTAGCAAGTTCTAAACCTTAATACTTAATTTCTGCATAGACATAAGATGTTGTTAGATCCATATGAGACTGGCAAGCAAGATAGGGAAAGTGTCAGAAAAGCTAGTCGAATTTCCAATAGAGTTTCTGATTCTTAAGTTAGAAGAAGGATTCAGGTGTATAAGTGAGTTTCGAGGAGGATTAAGGTGTGTGCGATGAGCCTTTATATATGGTAAGTTGTGATGACATGGTAAAATAGTATGTGTTTTGTAATAAAATAGTATGACCTGTCAAATTATACGCTTAATAAAAGCAATTGTAATAAAACTCACTTTTTTTGTCATCTATGATTCAATCTCATGATTTTTCATATTCACGACTATTGATTTACTAATTTATCTACCACAATTTACTGTTCATTTTTATCTTTATAACATGGACTACTAAAATTATAAAAAAAATACTATTCTTGAGCCTCTTCCGGTTATGAATGCAAGGCGATCGTATGCGTTCACTGTTTTGAAAGGCGGTCAAGGCGGCGCCTAGGCGAGGATTTTTGGAACACCAACCTGGTTTTATATAATCGGGCGATCAAAGTGGAAAGTGTCGCCAAAACTTAGAAAAGCGTCGCCAAAGATAGGAAAAAGTGTTGCCAAAAAATGTCATCAAAACTTAAAAAATTGTCGTCAAAGCCTAAAATTATGAATTTTTCATATTATTATATAAAATTTTATGTGTTAGCTAATTTTAATATTTTAATTCATTAATAAATATTATATATTTTAAAAAACTAACCCGCCTAATCTCTGCCTAGGTCTCGATTAATCCCCGCCTAGCTTCCCGGAGGTTCTAGCCGCCCGACTAGCGCTTAGCGTCTTTTAAAACACTGCATGCGTCGCACACACCAAGGCCGGTTGGTGTCCCTTGATCCCAGACCTTTGTGTGGCTTAAATGATGATTGTTAGGATTGATGGACTTTAGAAGCTACTTTCTTCGGTTCTTAATATTTGTCATTTTAGATTTTTCATTAATACCAATAAGACATTTAATGCTCTATAAAATGACTATTCAATCCCTTTTACTTTATAATAAAATTCTCTATCTTCTTAATTATCAACTTATAAATTAATTTACACTTGATCTCTTTCTTAATTAATGCAAGGGTAAATTAGGAAAATCTTGTGAAAAAGTGCATTGATACTTTAAAATGATAAATATTAGGAACCAAAATAAAAAATCTAGAATGACAAATATTAGGAACAGGAGGATGTTGTCAACATAAATCAAGTATCGGATTGATGTCCCCTATTTTCCGTCTACTTTTATTAACACTGGAACGTGCTTTCATGGTAAACAGATTTTGGACCAAATTTTAACAAATTCTACAATGTAGTCATTCAAGGGCCATTATGTACCCAATATTTCATGGGCCATTATAGGGGCAATATCCTCTTTCAGGCCCACTCTTCATCAAACCATGTTTTCTTTTTTTGAAAAATGTTTTCGTTTCTTACTCCTATATTATCTCAATGAAAATAAATAGGGTCAGATATCTACAATTGCGTCAGATATGCAAGAGAATTATTTTAGCTATGTAAAGCCAATGATTGATATACCAACTTTTAAAAATATTTATATGAAGGTATACTCTATAAAATAACGAAAGGGAAATTTTTGTTAAACATTTTATCTCATCCGGGTTGTTTAATAGATTGTGTTAATTGTTGGAAAAATTATTTATTATTTCAAAAGAATTTTTTTAATATTTTCAATACTAGTAAATAATAGATTTAAGTGAATTACTTTTTTACTAGTTATTATGATCTTATGATTTATGTTATTTATTTTTATAAATATGTAAAAATGAGTTTTAATTAGAAGATTAAAATTAGCTAGTTTTGTAACTGTTTTATCTTTTAATTTATTTTAATTTCATTGAAGTTATATACGTTTATTTTACCTTTTACTATACCTAATTTAGATATGTCATAAAAGCTATTCTTTATTTTTCTTATTTATGAATTTTATTACTAAAATATAAGCCATACATTTTGTATTTAAACGAGCTAGAATATTTCGGACATATAATTAAAAAAAATATAAATGTACGATTGACATTTTTTGGAGAAGCACAAAACTTTTATTTATATTCTAATGTTTGATCTGAGTTTTGTGTGATCGAAGTATAAACAGTCCCCTTTGAGTTTTCTGGATATAATATTGCATATCTGTTTCCACTTTCAAATCAAGAGTGAAGAAATTGTTTAATCTTGAGAGGAACTGCCAAATATCCTTTAAAGACAGTACCTAGTACGACTTAACTTATCTGGTGTTCAAGTTTTCTTAACTTATTTTATATATATTTTCTACTATAGTATTTTTGTATGACTATTTATTATTTATCAAATATGTTATTTTGATCGAAGGTAAAGTCCAGAAAACTCTACGAGATAAATAAGATCACATGTTTGGCACCTCTACATTCAAGAGACGAAAACCGGGATTGAAGATGATTTTTATTTATTTTAATTTTTTCATTGTTTTTCCAACATTATTTGTTAGAATATGACAAGCTTCATCATTAATTCATCAAATGGTGAATGTTTTTGTTGATTAGTTTAGGAATATTAGTGGAATTATCTTCCCCTTAATTGAATATGTTTGAAAATAGTGGCTACAAAAAAAGTAACCTCTTTAGTGTAGAGGTTTTGGAAATTTCGAAAATACGTGGTTGTGAGTTTCAAACCATAAATCAACAAAATTGATAAAGAATGACTCATATTATTCAAAAAGAAAAATATGTTTTGAAAATTTAAACCAAAATGTGGAACATAAAGGAAAGTATTGATGCACGTGGCGGAATCAATTCCTCAATTTCAATCTAATTCCCTTTCTAATGGAATGATAGGTTTTATTAGTTTGAAATAATTTGCTACTAACAATTTGCACTTTGGAGCATGATCTAACTTTATTAATTGGGGATTTACGTTAACATAACTTTATTATAATGTTACTTTTAATTAATTTTAATTTAATTTATGTTTTAATGTATTATAATATGGGGATTTACATCTAAAAATTGCATTCATATTTTTAACCTCTTATTTTTGTTATCGTGTTAGAAGATTAATATACAGAGTAACTCAAGCTTATTTAATCTCTAAAGTCTAATCTAGGTGTGTGGTCCGTTATTTCCATCTCGATTTGCATTCTTAACTTAGATGAATTAAAAATTGGTATCACGGGATATAACCAAATTAACATTAATTAACCTTTATGATCTATTCTTGATTATATACTCCATGATAAAAGAAATGCAAAAATGAATGAAATGAAAGGACGTAAGCAAATAATATTAAATACTTGGAATTTTATCTATATATGCGATTGACTTTATAAAATAAATTACACAAAAAATTAGATAGAAATGAGATACATGTAGTGGTGGGAAGTATAAGCTAGTACGGAATAAAATTTTCTATCACCGTTACTTTATCCCCGCTATTAATCTTTAACATGTATTGATACTTTTTCTTTTCGTTTACTTATAATTTTAAAATAACCGTAGTCATCGCAAATATAATTCAATGCATAAATGGTAAATATTGAATAAAAAACAGAATTGAAGATGGATATTATTGTTAGGCCTAATGCATCTTAAACCCCCTCAACTTGTCCCTAAATTTCATATTCCCTCTGAACTTTGAAGTTTTCTCAATGTCTCTCTAAACTTATTTAAACGTTCTCAATTTCCCCCTGAACTTGTCTAAACGTTATCTAAACGTTCTCAATTTCCCCCTGAACTTGTCTAAACGTTATCTAAACATTCTCAATTTCCCCCTGAACTTGTCTAAACGTTTTCAATGCTCCCCTGAACTTGTCTAAACGTTCTCAATTTCCCCCTGAACTTTGAAATGTTCTCAATGCCCCCCTGAACTTGTCTAAACATTCTCGAACACCCTCTCAATCCAACGTTGCAAGTTGCTTTAGTGGACCAACAAACATGAGCGCGTTAATGAAAAAAATTATTTAAAAAAATTAAAAAAGAAATAGATATCCCGATTTTAATATTTCTAATGTTACAAAAGTCCAAATCCCTGAATCATTCTTCAGATAGAGGGGGTGATGGAGTGCGGTTTAGACAAGTTCAAGGGAAATTGAGAACGTTTAGACAAGTTCAGGGGGGTATTGAGAACATTTAAACAAGTTCAGGGGGGCATTGAGAACATTTCAAAGTTCAGGGAGAAATTGAGAATGTTTAGACAAGTTCAGGGAGGCATTGAAAACACTTCAAAATTCAGGAGAGAATATAAAATTTAAGAACAAGTTGAGAGGGTTAAGATGCATTAGACCTCATTGTTACAATACATTATCAAAAGTTATTAATTATAATTATTAAAGTACCCTCATTCGTAATTAAAAAACTTTCTAAAATATATGATATTTTTAATAATTATGAAAAATCAAACGTCGACGTGACTCAACCATGACAAAACCCACCCCACGTTCCCAATATAAAGCCAAATTTATATTCCCACCACCCATACAATCGTACTATTACTTTCATGGTGCATGGACCCCAATTCCAAAGTTCTATCATTGTAATGGGTTTAAAAACCTCAAATTGTTATTTATCGGAAAAAAAATCTCAAATTGTTTTCTATATTTTCTAATATCAAACAACAGTTTGAGTGTTTTTTTACTGTTTTAAAAATAAGGTAAATTCAAACAACATGTTTTATATATTGATCGTTTTGCAGAAATATTTTTGTAAAACTTTTTTTCTAAATGAAGTTTATGATTTTAAAGTTAGCAAATGAGGAAAAAAAAAATATGTTTTCCACTAAAAATATTAGTGTTGCAGGAAGCATTTCAATTAATTTAACATTTCTATGATTTAATCATATTATTTAAAAATTATACATCAAAATTTAAATAATTTTTCATAAATTTTTTATTTTATTATGATTTCTTAAAAGTTATTATCGCATTTAAAATTAAAACAATATATATTTTTGTTTCTAAAAAATTTCTAAAATTTATTGTTTTGGTGTATTATAGTTTTATTAACTAAGTTGCAATATGACTTGGACAAAAATATCCCTTTTATAATATAATTAAAAATTGAAAATCATATTTTTGATAAATATTTTTTAAATCACGAACACCTTTTTGCAAAAAAAATTGCACAAAAATCTTTTCACAAATGATCAAATCACGTGACATGCTTTTTAAGTTTATCCTTAAAAATATTAACAACAACAAACAACTAATATAAGTAAGTCAAATGATCTAAAACTCTGTTTGATTTAGTTACTATTATTAGTAGTTGCTAAATGATTGTTGTATTAAGGCTAAATTTTATGGCTCCATTTATGGTTCTTGTTCATGATTCAAGACTAGGAATGAATGAAACATTACAAAATTTAGGAACTATACCATGCAAAATTGTAAAATATCTTGTCTTAACAATGATTCTCATCCTGCTCATTTCATCCGAAATGAATTAAATTTTGTGTAATGTATTATCATGAAATTAATAAAAATTGAAATGAATAAGTTTAGACGAGCTTGAACTTGTATTTGTATACAAATATTCGCATGCCTAAAATATGCGTGGAATAAATTATCATATGTAATAGTAATAGAACTATCGAAATGTAACCTACCAATTATGCGCTTTGCCTTTAAGTATGTTATAAGAGCATCTCCAATAACTTGTTTATTTAACTATGTTTTTTTGTACATTGTCATGAATAGATTTTTAATTAAAAAAACTCTACAATGGCTAGTCTATTTATCTTCCCAAGCTGATGTAGCATTCCAAATTAAATTGTTTATTTGATTGTCTACAAATAGACAATCAAATAGATTTGATGACTCATCAATTAAATATTATTTTAATACTCAATTGGTTTAATTTTTATTATTTAATTTGAAAAATATAAGTAAAGATCTAATAGATAATTAAATTCCACAATCTATTGTAACAAATTCACAAAATATCAAATCCATTTATCTTTGTCATTGATTTGGATGTCCATTTCATATGTCACCTAAACGTACAATAGACTAACTATTGAAGAAGCTCTAAACCATTTAATTTAACATTTAAAATTAATTGTGTATAATACAATATATTCTGGGCAATAATTATCTTAAATTTGGCCGGTTTTTCCCAAAATATTTTTTAGTTGAAAACATGAGAATAATTTATAATCTAAACTCGCCATCATTTCTTAGAGAGATTGTTTTTTTGAGTCATTAAAAATAAATATCAACACGTTTTTAAAAATTGTTATTTCAAATCATCAAAAAGTTATTGTAGCAAGAAAAAATGTACGCTCACAATTTATTTACCGTAGTAACAAATTTTGTGTTTTGAAAAACAAATTCGAGCCACGTATCCCATATTCCCAAGTGGGCAGGATAAGTAGCTATATATTTAGATTTGTTTTTAATTATATTATAGGAAAGCAAGCTATAATGATGATGACAAAAAAAGAAATAAGGGTTGATTCAATAAAATAATATAAAAGAAAGAGAGCCCCTGAAGTCCGGCTTTGCACGCGTAGTCAGGCGTTTGGGCCCACGCACGCCCATGCAAAATACTCTCTACATCTGTTAATTATTCATTTGAAAAAGTAAAACATTACTATTAGTCAAATTCTACGGTGATTTTGTTATCATTACTTTATCTTTTTCAATTATTAGATCAAGTATTAAGTATGTGGAAATTGATCTAATGATTACAAAATGTAAGGTAATGATAACTTTGTTAAAGACAAAGTTAATTTACTACACCGTGGAATTGTACAAAATTTATAGTTCAACTCATCTCAAGATTAATAGATTGTGATTTATTTTCATAAAAAAAATTAATTGATCACGTTTATCATTATTGTAAATAGTTAATAGTATTTACTCATTGAGGTATGTGGTTAATAGTAGTTACTCATTGAGGTTGATTCGGTTTAGAGTATACAACAAAGTACCTTGATTTAAAATATCAATTTTAAACATAAATGCTTAAAAACTACGTGTTTAAATTGTCTAAAGGTCATGACATAGTATTATAATATTTAATTATAAAATTCAATTACGATTTTATAAAAAAAGTTAATCAGGGTCAACCATCTTATTTCTATACTATATTTTACATACAATAAAAGTGTTCACAAATTATAGTTTATATAGGTAATGTTGTTAATTAGGTACTTTTATATTATATTGATGATAATGATGACCATTATCATTGTTAATTTAAGTTCTTATAAATTTAGGAATTAGAGTTAGGTGGAGGCAAAACGAATTTATTTATATTTATGATATAAACAATATGAATTAATTAAGTGAAACAAAACATTTTGTAAAATTAATGTTAATTAACTTAGAGTTTTTTAAGAAATTTTTAAAAAATACAAACCAGTGTCTTTTTCACACTAATCCAGGAAATTGCCTTCAAGTTGAAAACATTTTAGGTAACAAAATAAAAAAAATGGAGATTCAAAAAGCTACTACTAATAAAGAAGAATTAAAATTGTACAAAAGAAAGAATAATAATTTGCCTTGGTCTCATGTGGGTAATGATTACAAAGCTTCTATATTTATATGTCTCAAATTTTTTGTTCTGCATCTGTCGCTAGATTAGATGAGTAATCATGTTGTTTAAACTTTTGCAAGTCATAATTTAGTTATGAATAATAACAAAAAACACTTATGAATATTATTAATAATCTAAGTATGATTATGATCTTGGTGGCCTTAATTAGCATACCATAATGCTAAGGAAGCTCATTAGCACAGATTAATATATGTTTACCTTTTATTTTTGTAGGAGTAGAAGGAAAGGAAAAGATTCATATCACACTTTTGATCACTTGGAATGCACGAATGGCTGATATTGATATTGAAATATAATTGAAGCAATGGGATGAAATTGTACTATTGTACATAATTTATTTTGTGAGGTTAAATATATGAATGTTCACAGGGTATTAGAGTTTGGTTACCAGTGAAATTTTCTTTTACCACAAATGAATTTGAGTGTGAGAGGGTGTGTTAAATACAAAGTCTTATATATTGGATAATCCCCTTATACATGTGTGAGTACTTTTATTAGAATTTTGTTAACACTTATGAGAACTTTGTATACAAATAATCCTCACATTGAAACAGTGTACCCGCACTTTATTTTATGTTATGTTGAATTGTTTCTGACTAATAATTAGCTTCATGATCTCAATTTATTAAAAAAACCAACACTAAACTACTAACATTACTTTTAGGTCATATGGTCGATAAACTATAAAAAAAAAATGATTAAGCGTCATCATAATGTTATAGTATAGCTTTACCTAAAATCTAACCGCAATGAGGCGATTCCACAACTCATTTTTGTACTAGTAAAGTTAATAACAATAAGCTTGAAATTTTACAACTTTCATATATTATATGTTGAACTTAATAAATAAATAAATAAAGATTGTTCACAATATGTCTTCTAATTCTCGAACTCTAAGTTATGATTTTGGTATTTATGAAACTATTTGTTAATACTCAAGAACAATAGAAAGTAAAAAGAATGAGAAATATGAACTGATATTTGATTAAAACTCAGAACAGATACAAAGTTGTTTTATATACAAGAGTGTGCTGTAATTCAGTTAGCTAATCTGTTACATGAGCAGTTATGAATTGCTAACTGAAAGAACTAATTTGGCTGAGCTGTGCGCGATCTTGTTAGCATCCTGAGCTGCTGATGTGGCTTAATTGATTTCCTGTGTACTTGATAACAACCTCCCCACACAATCGATTGTGGAGACATTGTGAAATACTTCAATAACTCCCATTTTCTGTAGGATTTGTGCCATTTGTATTGCTGGTACAAGTTTGGTAAACAAATCAGCTAGTTGGTCTTTGGAAGCAACATAAGGTGTTTGAATGAAACCAAACTGTATGTGGTATCTTATAATGTGGCAATCTATTTCCACATGCTTTGTTCTTTCATGAAAGACAGGCCTTTTTGCTGTGGCAATAGCAGCCTGGTTATCACAGAAATAAATTTATGGGAAGGGAAACCTGAACCTGTAGATCTTCTAGCAAATAACCAATCCACCTTAGTTTCACATCTTGTATGTCCCATATTCCTATACTCTGCTTCTGCTGTGGATATGCTCACAGTAGTCTTTTTTTTATTTTCCAAGAAATAAGTGAACTCCCTAGGAAAATACAATAACCAATTATGGATCTCATAGTAATTTTGCATCTCCCCCAATCTGCATCATAAAATCCTATGACTTTGTTATCATTGTTTGCAGAATAAAACAGGCCATGGTTGAGAGTTACCCTAACAGTATTGAAGTAGATGTAGTGTAGCTTGGAAATGATGTTCACATGGTTGTTGAACAAACTGACTTAGTTGTTGAGTTGAGTATGACAAATTTGGTCTTGTGAATCCAAGATACAACAGTCTACCAATGATTTTCCTGAATTTCTCAAGGTTTGCCATTGGTGTTCCTAGTTCAGTGAGGTCAATGTTGTTGGAGTAGGGACTGGAGGTGATGTTGGTGTTGATCATTCCAACATCTTTAAGTATGTTAGTGGCATACTTTGCTTGTTAAAGAAAGATCCCCACTTTTGTGTGTGTAAGCTCAATGCCAAGGAAAAAACTTGCCTGCCCCAAATCTTTTATGGTGAACAAGGAGTGAAGATAGTTCTTCATAGCACTAATCTCTGTTGTGTTAGATCCTGTGATCAGGATGTTATCTACATAGATGGTTAAGGCTAGAAAGGTGCCATTGCTGGAATTGGTGAAGAGACAGTGGTTATGATGAGACCTTTTAAACTAAAATTAAACAGTTTGCTTGAAAGTTCCTTGTGCCATTGCCTCCCTACTTGTTTAAGTCCATAAAGAGACATAACAAGCCTGCAAGCTTATCCTGGTGCAGCTTTTGTGTACCCTTGAGGTGGCTCAAGGTATTTTTCATCCTCCAAGTAACAATGTAAATGTGCATTATTTACATCCACTTAGTGTAGCTGCCATTTCTTTGATGCTGCCAATGCTATTAGCAATCTGACTATTACTAATCTTGCAATAGGATTGAAACTTTCATGGAAGTCTCTCTCATATTTCTGATTGTATCCCTTGGCAACCAATCTTGCTTTTAGTCTCTCTACTTCTCCATTTACCTTATGTTTGACTTTGAAGATCCATTTTTATGCAATTGTTTTTCTGCCAGGAGGCAGTGTTGTGATGTTCCATGTTTTGTTATTTTCCAGAGCAGTGATTTTAACTTGCATTGCTGCCACCCAAGCTGGATCTTTTGCTGCTTCAATGTAGCAAGCAGGTTCCTTGCAATCCTCCACTTTGTTATTTAAAGTAAAAATTGGACTAGTGACATTATTCAGAAAATCTCGCAGCCAAACTGGTTTTTGAATAATTTTTCTTGGCCTTGTAATAGATTCATTCTCATATATAGTGGAACTGTCAATATCAGCAATGTGTTGTGTATTGACTGTTGACATGGGTATTTCTTTCCCTATCTTCTTTGAAAAAGGAAAACAATTTTCCTCAAATCTAACATCCCTTGAGACCACAACTTTCTCCATTTGTAAATCTAGCAGTTTCCAACCTTTTTGGCCTGTAGAAAATCCAAGTAGGACAGCAGGCATTGCCCTTGGATCAAGTTTGTCTTTCTATGGCAGAACATTTGTGTAGTAACACTTACAGCCAAAGACCTTAAATACCTTATAATCCGGTACTTTTCCATTCAAAACTTCAAAAGGGCATTTCCATTTCAAGATTTTGCTAGGGATTGCATTAATGATACTTGTGGCCATTAAAATGGCCTCCCCCCAAAATTGCTGAGGTATGTGTGCCTAAAATAACAAAGCCTTGACAATATTCAATAATTGCCTGTACCTACGCTCCACAGCCCCATTCTGCTGGGGTGAATAAACACAGCTTTTTTGCTGTATTATTCCCTTTTCTTGGAAGAACTCTGTACAAGTTTTTTTTGGAAAATTCATTCCCATTATCACTTCGCACAACTTTCACCCTTTCACAATACTGATTCTCCAACTGAGAAATTAGAACTTTTAGAGCATGTGTAGCTTGATCCTTCTGTAGTATCAAAACTAACCAAATTGTTCTTGAGAAATCATCTATGACAGTTAAAAAGTATCTTGCTCCAGACTGAGATGGGATTTTGTAAGGACCCCAAAGATCAATGTGGACCATTTGTAAAATTTTCCATGTTTTGATTAAACTGTGAGAAAAAGGTAATCTGCATTGCTTTGCCAAATGATATACAATACAATCTATATTTACACAATAACTATCTATTTTATCAATATGTGATAATGCTTCACTAAAAACATGACCCAAACGCTGGTGCCATATACAAGAATTCTTATTTTCTCTACTAAAACTTGCCAAACAAAATGCTACCTTCTGCAATCTTCTTTCACCAAAAGATGACTCTGTCAACTTATATAGGCCATTATTCTTCTAAGCCACTACCAAAACCTCCTGAGTGACTAGGTCCTATAGACAACAGTATTTGGGAGTAAAGTGACCTGCAATTTTCATATCATCAAGCAGTTTCCCAACGGAAAGTAAATTGAAATGAAATTGTTCAACAAAAAGAACATTTTTCAATCTGCCAAAAGATTTAACTGCCCTCCTTGTACCATCAGGCAATATAACTGTATGTAATGCTCTAGAATTTTTAATATTTGGAAAAATTCGAGAGACTAGAACACATGTGGGATGTTGCCCCACTTTCAATTATCCAACTAGTAATCACATTGCTCTTTTGTGATGACCTGTTACTTGAAAAACCTGCGAATGAAGTGAAATCTTCTAACTGATTTCCTCCTGCGAGATCAAGGGGTGAATCCACCACTGCTTTTCCCTTCATCCTTTTGCACATCTCTTGTGCTATGAACTGCATTTATTGTGGTGTCAGATCATGGTTTTGCTTCCTTTCTCCCTAACATAATTCTGTTCTTCACACTCTTCTTCAACATTGTTAGCTTGGAACTTTCTTGATCTTTTCTTTTCTTTCGGATACCACTCAGGGTAACCAATTAGATTAAATCATCTTTCTCACGTATGACTGGTGCTATTACAATGAGTGCATTTTCTGCCATCTTTTCCTCCAAATTTGCGAATTCCTTCAAATCTGCCATTGCTTTCAAACTTTCTTTCATTGTTTCTCTGCTGAAATCTGCTGGAGTAATTTGTAAATTCGATTGGCTGCTCCACATGAATTTCTTTCTGCTTCTCAATTCGTAAGACCATTGCATATGATTTGTTCATTGGTGGAAAAGGCTCCAACAACAGAATTTGACTTTTAAAAGCTTCGTAACCTTCATTTAGCCCCATAGGAAACTGCAACAGTTTGTCTTCTTCATTAATTTCTTTGGTTTTCTTTGACACTTCACAGATACATCTTTCAATCGCACTGCATTTGCAAGCTGGAATTCTCTTTAAAAGATCCAGTTCATCCAAAAAACGCTTCAATTTAGTAAAATAGCACATAACAAAGCTATTACCTTGCACTAACTGGTTAATTTCCCTCTTGATCTGATATAGCCTTGGGCCATTGCTTCCTCCGAATCTTTCAATCAATTCTTTCCAAAGATTTTCGCATTTGATGCATACAAGAAAGCTTCAGCATAATCTTTCATCATGGAGTTCAACATCCATGAAGTAATCAGTGAATCATTACGCAGCCACTATCTATACAACGGATTATCTGTAGTAGGTGCTTCATCTTCATCTTCATCTTGGATTTAGGCTAGCTTATCTTTGGCAATCAAAGCTCTCTCGATGGATCTGCTCCATGGCAGAAAATTATCGGCATTGAACAATGCAGGGACTAGCACAGTTCCAAGATTTTCTTGTTGAATTTGATTTGAGTTTGCTATCGCAGCTTGATTTTTGATTTCTTCTTCAAGAATAGGATTCTCAGGATCTCTTAGAACATTAAATCGGTTAGTTTGCCTCACCATGGACCTCTGATACCATGTTAATACTCAAGAACAATAGAAAGTAAAAAGAATGAGAAATGTGAACCGATATTCGATTAAAACTCATAACTGATACAAAGTTGCTTTATATACAAGAGTGTGTTGTAATTCAGTTAGCTAATCTATTACATGAGCATTTATGAATTGCTAATTGAATGAACTAATTTGATTGAGTTGTGCGCGATCTTGTTAGCATCCTGAGCTGCTGATGTGGCTTGATTGATTTCCTATTACCTGATAACACTATTTGATTCAAAATTAAGCTAATATAAAGTTCAATAATTACTTTTATGATATTGTACAAGAAACTTTTTTACTTGACAATAAAAAAATAAAGTAGACATCAACTTTTAAAATAAAGAGAAAAAGACAGAGAAGAAGAATATTAAGAATAACAGGAAGGAATATTTAGAGTTTAGAGACATGCAAATTAAAAAATTACATATGAGTAGTTAATTTACATATGGTAGCTTTTGTGTGTATATATCAATGATTTTATTTAATAAACTTAATTATAATTGAAAACTTGATATTCTTAAAATAAAATATTATATGCATGTGATTTCTTTGATCCATTCAAGAAAGCGTGCTTCTGCAATTTCATGGATCAAATAAAATTCTCACATTAACTGTTTTATATACTTACAAAAATAAACTGTACATTATACTTCATTTTATATAGCCATTTTGGTGGGTGTTGTCGATGCTATGATGTGAGGTAATTTCCAAGACAGAAACGGGTTAGAGAAATTGGCCGGACTTTCGGTGTAGTCAATTAATTGGCAAAACCGATTTGGATATTATGAGAGTGTAAGTAAAATAGGAGTAAGAAATAAAGGTTTATATAATTAACACTACAAGAAAATATAAAATTAGCGTCAGAAACTAGCGTCGACAAAGTGTTTAACTCTAATAGCGATGAATTTGAGTAGATTTAGAGTCGAAAATTTTCATATGAAATACAATAAATATTTACTACATTTTTGCGTCCACATAACGATAGAAAAATTTAGAGTCGACAAATGTCGACACAATTAGCGTCAACTCAGAGACAAAATATAATTTGGAAGAAATTTGTCTACGACCTAGCTACGAAAAATGAAAATATACCTAAAACTTTCCCAATTACGGCATTTTTAAGAGGGAATATAGCGTCTGATTCCATGTCGACACTAAATTTAAAATTAAGAAATTAATGTTTTGTTTAGTTTTGACTCTAAATAGACTCTAAATATACGCTAATTAACTTAATATCTATATATATCAATCGTAACCATCTCATTTTCTTGTTCACCTTCTCAACGTCATCTGCACTTAGGTTAACATGCTCGTCTTCATCCCTTAGGTTAAGTAAGTGGAATTCTTATTTATGCTTCCTATTCTTCGTTTTTTCCCTCT
>CATIWQ010218723.1:0-12051 GCA_949673415.1 Euphorbia schlechtendalii | reverse complement strand
AAAAATGAAAGAAAAAAATGTATTGTACCTGTGCGAAATCAAAAGATAGAACTTCCTCAGATAAGTTGGAATATTCTTCGACTTCAACCTCTTCTAGAGTCAAATACACCTTTACTGATGAATGCAAGAGCAAAAAGGGTGACACTGGATAAGAAAGAGGAAACAGTGAGCAGAGGAGGATGAGAGAAATAGGAAACAGTGAGCAGAGGAGGATGAGAGAGAGAAAATGATCATAAAAGAGAAGAAAAACTAACTTGAAAGTGGTTGTCATCGCCAAAAATTAGAGCTCCATTTGATCTCTGCCAAAGAGGAAAGACGCGGCTGCAACATAAATTAAAAGAGATAGGGTTTATTTCTCCTTTGTTTCCCGCTATATTACGGAGTATTGCGGACGGTTGTTACGTAATAACCGTCCGCAATAACCTTTGTATTACGGACGGTCGTTATAAGTATTGCGGACAGTTGTTACATAACAACCGTCCGCAATAACATTTGTATTATGGACGGTCGTTAATTAACTACCGTCCATAATACAAAGGTTATTGCGGACGGTTGTTACGTAACAACCGTCCGCAATAACCCTTAATTATCTACTCCGTCATTCCATCCATACTTTTACAAACGGTTTCTAGTATAACCCTCGTAAATGGTGCGTCCCAATAAGCCATTTTTGCACTAGTGGTACAACATACATACAAAAAGCAATAACCATACATATAAAAAATGAACAATGTATATAAAGCAATTAGAACCATACAATAAATGCATAAAACAATACATATCAACACGATCAATACAAAGTAAATGTAATTACTTATACGAATAAAATGTAATATAGAATAACATAAAAAAACAAAAAAGTTGTACTATGAAAAAGAAATGTTGTTTAACATCATACTTTGAACAAAATAATAATAATAGCAAAGATAAATAAGAAAATAATACAACAAAAATATTTTTTAACATCCTACTTTGTACGTCTACAAGTTATCCTATTGTGACCGGGAATCCCACAAGTGCTACAACGTACTGGTAAGCAGTTTTATAAACATATCATGCACTTCTCCCCATTCGATATTGTCTTCATTGTGCTCATAATCAATCCTCACTTGTACATTGATAGGACATGGTTTATCAACAAATGCAAAAAAAAAAAGAAACAACAAAAATAAATGTATTATAATGTATGTTTACATTTGAATTAGTACTCATACATGATAGTTACAAAACATACGCATCCTAGGCGTAAAGCGTAAAACCATACATATGATAAAGCGCAAAACCATTCAAATCAAAACATAACCATACAACAGCAAAAATAAAACCGTACACGTTTTGATTTTATGAATATAACTATACACATTCTAAAGCGCATACCCATTCAAACCAAAACGTAACCATACAATAAAATGCATAAAACCATTTAATTATTTCCGAAAGTTAAAACCATACACGTTTTGATATTATGAATATAGCCATAGACATTCTAAAGCGCAGAACCATACAAACCAAAACATAACCATACAACAAAATGCATAAAACCAATCAATCGATTCGGAAAATTAAAACCATACACATTTTGATATTATGAATATAACCATACACATTCTAAAATGCAGAACCATTCAACCCAAAAAATAACCATACAACAGAATTCATAGAACCATTCAATTATTTCTGAAAATTTAAATGTAACTTTTATTTGAAAAAACACGCACCAGGAGGATGCAGGGGTTGTACATGTTCGTTCATCGTCAAAGTTGTAAAAAGTGGATACTCCATTGGATCAACAGTGCGAAATTGAGACCGTAAATAGAATCGCAATGACATATTATCAAAATTTTTTATTGAATTTGATCTGAAATGAAGCTGAAATTGAATCAATAAATTGACATTCTATGGATCTAACATCAAACTATCAAAAATAACGGACTGCAATTCTCTGAAACCCATTTTTTTATTGATAACAATTCCGTAATCATTGTAATCAGCGAAATCCTTCTCGGGAGTCCAGTAACCATTGTGATAGATAAGGATATCAATTTCCTCAATTGCAGATTAGACAGGGAACTATATGAGACAGAATCCGTGGATAAAATATGGGAGAAATCCGAAAACAAGATGAATCAACAGCATAGATTCAATAATGGACGAAACATAGAAGATAATGCAACAAAAACGTTTTTAATTTGTAGATGAACGTGATGAAGCAACAACACAGATCCAAGAAGCTGAAGTAACAACACAGATTCAATAATGGATGAAACAGAAAAGATAATGCAACAAAAACATTTTTAATTTGTAGATGAACGTGATGAAGGGACGAATCAGAGAAGAAAACGCAAGAAAAATGTTTTATTTTGTAGATATACGTGATGAAGGACGAATCAGAGAAGAAAACGCAAGAAAAATATTTTTATTTTGCAGATAAACATGAACAGTTAATTGAATATGGGAAAATCTTTCTGATAAGGAAGAATCTCACTAATTAAATAACCATCATAAACAAAATTAATTAAAAAGGAAGAAACTGAAATAATTAAAACTCTATAAAGGGTATTAATCATTTAATAAAGGGTAATTTCTTAAAATAAATATTAAAAATGGATAATTAATTAATAAGGTTTCAAATGGGGTATTTTATTAAAGTTAAACCTCAAAAGGGGCAACAACCACAATTTCTCAAAAAAGGAAGGATAGTTGGAACAAAAAAAGGCAAATTTGGGCTTATTAGTGAAGCCTAGCATGAAACGAAGAGATTCCGCTTAAGCAGCCGGGCTTGACTAGCTTAACCTGAAACCCAAGCTCAGTTTGGTCCAACTCATTATGTTTTTATATTTTAAAATAAATAAACAGCATTTAAAATTCTTATAAAACTATAATTTTTTTATCAATAATAATTTAATTATAATTAAGGAAAACATATAAAATATGATAGGCCCATTATTATCCATAATCGCCCTTATTATCATGCAATTCATTCATGATCTAGAAATTAAGGATCTTGAATCTGCCAGACAACAGGGGTTGGAGTGACAAAGTTGAGTCGGCCGACATAGCTTCTCAAATGATAAAGCCAGTCATGGTTCTCAAAAGAGAATGAAAGTGACTAATGAAAGAATTAGTTACCTTGAGGTTGTTTGACATGAATCTTTACATAAGGGAAGATGGTGATGAGGTGGCATAACCTATTAGAACCACATGTTATTTGGATAGGCCTGAATTGGGTCCAAATCATGTAGATATACTTGAATTATGGTGGGCTTGGTGATTTTTTAACGAGCATTTTAGGTCTATATGTTTGTGTTATCAATTCATGGTCGTTTAAATGATAATAATAGATTACTATGTAGTTGAAAAAACACAAAAGAAGGACCAAATATACAATTCAACGAGATCGAGTATGGCGACTGAAATTTAGTATAATATAGAAAAAATGGAATTTCTTGAATTTAGAACATGCTGCAAATGAAGTTAGGACTCATTTTCTCTACTTTCATTATATTGTTGTAGTGTTGTAGACAAAGAATTATGTTACATGTTGTCCTATAAAATGAATGCAAACAAAATGTTGCAATGTAATTTCACTTGTATTGAAAAATGCACGCAAAACCATCTACTTGATTTGATGATGATTTTCATAAAATGATAATGGGTATGTTATATAATCGTTTCACTCAAAAATTAAGATTCAATAACAATTCTTGCATTATTTCTGACATAGCCACATACATAAAGCTAAGAAAAACTTCCAAATAGTTAGTAAAATCATGTCAACATTTGCTCTCACGATGATGAATACATTTGTTTTTTTTTCAAAGTGAAAGTCGAATAAAACTATGTCTTGATGATCGTATGAGATAATGTAAATGAGGATAAACCTCCTACTAGCTAGTCATGTATATATTCATTTTTCTAATTTTTATTTTTAAAAAAAAGACTGCAATTAATTAATTATTGAGTTAACGTAGGAAGGAAAATTAGATAAGAATTTCTCGAGATTCAACCTGTGAACCGTGAAGTGAGCTCGTGAACTATAACTTATTCCCATACAAATATACCTTTTTAACTTGTGATTTTCATAAACATAGAATAACCATTTATCTCCAAACTACCAACCCAACTAGCAGCTGTACAGAATTTATTTCTACTTACTCTTTATTCCCTTTAAGTTCATTTTCTCATTCTTATTTGGAATTACAAAATTCCCAATTTGAAGCAGAGAATAATTGCCCAATTCCTTGATATAATTATATAAACATGTCATATCTCATGCCCCCATGTGCATTCTCTGCCAAACCCAAACCCCCCCTCTCTGTCTAAAATCAGACAGACAACCTATCCAACTCATAATCCTAAATAAAGACAAGCCTCAGTCTATTATCTTTATAACTCACTTACACAGATTTGCATCACTTCGTAGAAACCAATGCATACAATCCCAGTTTCCTCTCTACATTTCACTGTTACTTTGGCTTTTATATCACATGCATCGTGCAAGATAAATTCAAGCAACATGAAAAATATCACCTTAAAATCATTATAACAACTTCACTTTCTGCCATTAATTCCTTCTGTGTCGCCTCTCTCTCTTGTCCTTCTCACTTTCCCTGAATTTACATTAAAGTCAAGGAATTGAAAAACAAAATTCCCAAATTCTTTGATCATTTTAATTAATAGAGCCTAGGGTTAGGGTTTCTAATGATTTGGGCAAAAGGATTATGTTATCAAGAGGAAATAAAGTGATTAAAAATTAGAGAAGAAACAAAAAGGTGCATTGATCGGATGAATGAGATAATATTCGGTTTGCGAATAAAAAATATAGGATAATTAGAAATAATTTGCAATAGTTAAATGGAGAGATTCCCAGAGTAGGTGGGGGAATTTTGGAAGGATTATGAGAAAGATGAAAAGTGAAAGAAGAGAACACAAGCTAATGGATTTATGTGAAATTGATAATAAATAATAGTGCACGAAATTGAAAAGGGAATCGATGTTGTGAGTTTGTTTAATTATTCTGTTCTTGGAAACCATTGTTTCTTTCTGGTATTTTGTGGATTAGTTTAATTTCTGTTTCTGACAGAATGTCAGTAAGGTACTTATTGGGAAATGCTGCTCACTTTCTTCCATGCAATTTCTTAAATTCCTGTTCAATCTCTATGTGAAAAATAATTTAGATCGGTCACATCGTAAAGTGGATTTGTACTTATTTACTCATTACAAAAGCTAGGGGTAATTAGTGCGCGGATGAGTGCAAATTATAAAAGTAACAACAGTATCAAGAATCACATATTAGCTTAGTAATCTTGGGTCGATTAGTTCGATAACAATATCGGAAATATTTTCACTGCGTAAAAAGGACTTGGTTCAATGTAAACACTTTTACAAACATGCTTGAAAATGAATTTTTATTTTCTTTTTAACACCTAGCTATATTCGACAGTCAATTCCACAACTGAGAAGAAAACAAAACATCAATATTATTCAGCCTGGAGAAAATTGAGAAACCCTATTTCCATAGCTAACAAAAATAATAAATTTCAATCTCATTAGCAGTTTTAGATACCTCCGTCCATATACATACATAATATTGGAAATGACAATGAACCAACAATCAACTGTCTTCTTTTAAAATAAAACAGTGTTTAATAATAAGCAAACTATATACCAAAGTAATTTTTGTGGTTTTCTGTTTTTTCCTTGTCATTGTTACATGCACCTTTATAATTCATAAAGCAATCAAATAAAGATGAAGATCTAGAAGTGATCAAACTCAAACCCAATAACTTATAAGGAATTATATAACATAAAAGGTCATATATAGAAACTTGGATTATTTCTCCTTCTACCTTAACTTAGGCCTGTCGCCTAGCCGGAGTTCGAGATCCAATTCTTCTTTTGAACAAGCCCCAATTTCAACTGAATTCGAATTGACAACGAACAATGGTAACGATGCCAAAGTATTAATTTTTCTCCTTTTGCAATGAATCCCTTCCTCTTCTTCACCAATACCCAACGACACATGATCATATCTACATCCCGATTCAATATTTTTCGAACTCTTCAATCCTTCACTCGTACGATCTGGCCCTAAAAAGTTATATGAAGGGGAAGATATCGGCAAGGTCACTTGTTGGTCTTTTTCAGTAGGAGAAGAAAACGAAGGGAAGAAACTCTTAGCAACGGAATTCGTCGAAGCCTTAGCAGGAGATGATGAAGAAACAATTATCGGATCAGAATTAGGGTTAGGGTTACAAAGCAAAGTACAAACCTGATTGTGAGGATCGCGATATCGAAAACCCACAGGAGAAGAAGTATTTTGACTTTGAAAGATACTGCTATTATCATAATTTTGATCATTTTGTGGAAGGGGTGGAGATTGTTTAAGTCTAGCCCTATCTCTTCTATGAACATTCATATGACCCCCTAAAGCTTGAGCCGACCGAAACTCTCGTCTACAAAAGCTACAAGAGTAGGATCTCGGCGGCCATATGCAACCCCCAAGCCCTCCAGCTGCATCTTCAGCGAAAGCTACTTCTTCCCATGAATCATACGAAGAATGACTAGTCAAACTATGTTTTCGCTTGGTCAACATCCAAGACCGAGTCTGCTCCATGAAATTATATCAAGAGGATATTCAAAGCATAGAGATAATAACAAGAGAATGGAAGAAATATTAAAGAGAAAGAGGAGTTTAAGATTTAGATGATTGCTTGAAGGATAGGTAAATGATGGGTACTTTAGCTAACTAATTTGTCTTACTGGAAAAAGTTTCTTGGTTTGTAATGGTAGGTGTAAGTCTTACACAGTCCACAGTGCAGTAAACGAAAATGAACTGTTTTATTATTAAAAAAATAAAATAACGAAGGTCCCATTATGCTATGTACGACCAAAATATACAGAAATTTAGTAAGATAATACAGGACAGACAGCACATTTTACAAATAAATGGAGTGGGTCCTGTGAGGCTAACTTTTCTGCTGTTTATGTGTGCTTAAAATCACACTGAGATGATTGTTCAACTCAATAAAACAATCTCTTCCATAGACCCACCGGGAAAAAGGTGAAGTATGCTATAATTTTCACACTTTTAGGCTATTTTATGTTTTGTTGACCTTTTGTTTTCCTTGACAAATATGAAATCTACATACAAATGGGCTGGGTTTATGATGGGCCTAATAGTTTGTCCAGGTCATTTAATTTTCAAGTAGGCTGGGTTTACGACACTACAATTAATGTTTTGAAATTTACTCTTATAAACGGATTTCGGGATATCCCATCCTCAACTTCAAAAAAAGAAAGGAGTTTTGGGATGTGACTTTGACATATAAAGTTTTTCTCAATGTTATTGGATGGTTAAAATCATCTACGGTACATGGATTTTGATATTGCATAATGATACATGAACTTCAAATCTTGATATAAAAGTACATCAACTTAATGTTATACTAACATAATGGTCACCATTATCGTTGACCATTAAAAATACGTTAGACTTTCTCTATTTCCATATTTGCACCTTTTCATTTTTCTTTTCCATTCACATTTTTAGTGCAATATAGCCATCCATCCTCGGTATGATTATGAATTAAAATTAAAATTCTTCAATCATTGGCTAATATAAGGCACGATTGCAACAAAAAAAAAAGAAGAGATTTACATTTTTAAATGAAAACGAAAAGAAATGTCAGTCTCTACAGATAAGAGAGCCATTAATCATTGTTGGCAATCATCCTTTCTTCCGTTGGCAAGTAGGAACAAGAAATTTTAATATACAAAGCTATTAACTGTTGTTAATTACCCGACCTGAAATAACACCGAAATCACAAAGCTTGATTCTATGTCCTTCAAAATGGTTGAACGCAAAGAGGAAGACGATCAATTATATAACAAAAACCCAGTAACTTCAAATTAAGAAGCTTATAGATATTTTTCTTTATTTTATGGCAAAATGAGTAGAGGAAAAGTCTAATGAACATCTCCAAAACCCAAATCCCTCACTTTCTGCATCCTAATAAATCCTCAGTCTCCAAACAATAAATCAACATCAACCTTTACAAACTTATCTTCTAAATTACTTCCACGAGAGCTCTGAAAGTACCGAATCAAAAAATTCTATACAGAGATGATAGTAAGAGAGTTTGAGAATAAGTGTTGGATTTGGGTTTCGTGGAAATTTTATGGTCCAACAAAAGGAAATAGTTGATTGGAGAAGACAAAGATAATTGTTGTGAAAGGGTACGATTGGAGTTTAGAATGTGATTAAGATTTTTAGGAAAACGCCATCGGAGGAGAAGAGAACAAGGATATGATTGGAAAAAAAACATGGGAAATGAAAATAGAAGTTAAGTGTTGTTTTTTACCCGTGAAAAGTGAAAGTCAAAAGTTAACTTGGTGGTTAACGGTCATTTTGATCATTATGTTAGTAAAATGTTAAATTAATGTATATTTATATCAACTTTTAAAGCTTATGTACCATCATGTTAGCAAAAGTAAAGTTCATGTGTCGTTGACAATTTTAAACCTAACTTTAATTTGATCAGAAAACATGTCAAGGAATATGGCTTTTTTTTGGACTTACACATATGACACACTAAACTCATTATGGAATACTTAACAATGAAAATATCAACCCATGCCCCAGGCTTCTTAATATTTTAGAGCTTAAGTGAAAAGGATTTTTAAATTTCAATTTTGATACATTTGTAAATTTCAATTTATTTTAACCATTCATCCAATTTTAATGGTTGAAATTTAATTTCACTGTAAACCCCACAAACAACTAAAATTCAATCTTAATCATTAAAACTGAATAAATGATTGAGATTAATTCAAATTTACAATTTCACCACGTAACAAATTAAACTAGCTTAAAACATAGTTGAAGGTGATACAATATATAATGGAAAGACTCAATATCATGTCAAGTAAAGTACCCAATTTGAAATCTTATAGGCCTTGGGTATTTATTGGTTTTTTTGATACTTGAATTTGGGCTTAGCTTTGGCGCAAAAGGATTGTTTTCTTATAATAATGAGAAGTATGGTTGCTAGGGGTTAAATGGTAGAAATCTTTCAAAACCAATCAGACATATTAGTTGTATAACTAGTAACAGGAGTGAGAAACAGTCAACCACCTAACAATTACCACCTTGTTAATTTTTTTAAAAATGTGGGGTTATAGATTTAATTCACTCAAAATATACAATTGACAAAAAAACAGCCTCTGTATTTAATTATTTATAAAAAAAAAAAAGGTGAGAAGCAGTTGGTGTAGTCTTTAAATTCTCGTGTAATCATTTAAATAGAAACTTTTTCTTTTACTATTATCTCTTGTACACTTCTTTACAGCTTTTAATTAGTTATCATCTTTAACTCACTCATCATATAATTAAATTAATGTTTTCCGTCTTGAAGTGAACTTTATAAAACAAATCCGTACGTTGTTGAAATTCCAACAATATGAAATTGCAAAGAATGAATCCTCAGCCAATTGACTTGACTGGCTTGATACCAAGTCACATAACAATTTTACCCACAAAATTACGTCCAAAAATTAGCTTGCACGCAAACCTTTGTTTAAAACCTATAGGAGTAATATTTAAATCATACTGGATGATTTCTATTGTAGCTGGATGTGGATTAATAAATAAGAATGTTAACATCATCAGTAGATGAAATGAGAAAAAAATTTAACAAACTCCATAACTTGTATTTCCAACTTCTCCCAAATAAAATCAATAACAATTTCTTTTTTTCCACCTGAGGTAAAAACATGTATTGTGGATTGATTGATTTGCAAAAAAGTCCTTGTGAATTTTTTTTTCAAAATGGTAATTTAGCAAGAAAACATAATTTTCAATTTGAAATTACATAATAAAAAAGGGTAATCTTATCTATTTTGAGTTGAAATTTTGCTACATAGTTAATAAAAATACAATACGCTTTAGTAATAAATTTTAAATTTTTTTGAGAAATACAATTATTTTTATAATTAAAATGTAATTGTAACTTTAAAAAATTTATAATAAACTGAATAATATCCGAAAATTACTCAAATTTTGAAGAATAATTCTTACATAATATGATCAAGTTATAGCAATGTTAAATCTATTGAAATACCTTCTGGAATATTATTATTTTGTGGCAAATTTTTTTTCCCTTTATTTGTAATTTTTTAAAACTATATACATCTTTTTGCGGAGAAAAATTTCACAAGAACCTTTTTGCAAAGCAGTCAAACCATAAAACATGTTTTTAAAATAGAAAATAATTCTTTAAATTTACTTAGAAAATTTATAGTACATTTCTATTAATCTTGGTCATTGGATTGAAAATTAGTGATTCCGATTAAATATAATAGTTGATCCACAAAATAGGATTGTGATACACACACACACACACACACACGATAGAATGATGTATTTTAAATTACAATTTAATTGTCTATAATATTATCACTACAAGAAAATTCACATTTTGCAACGGAAAGTTTGCAATGGAATTTTTTCCGTTGCAAATTCAATAGCTTGCAACGGAATTTGCAAAGGAAAATGCATTCCCTTGCAGATTTATTAGAATTAAAATATTGAATATGTTTGTAATGGAATTTACAAGTGTTTAAAAATTCCGTTGCAAAAAAACTGAGCGGGAAATGATGGAGGGAAATATGCAACGGAACTTGTAAGTAGTATAAATTTCTGTTGCAATTGTGATGGAAGGGAATTAAAAAATAATAATTGCAACTGAATTTCTAATGTAGGTGAAGTAATAAAATTAAAATATATTAAAATAATTTAAAAATAAATGAAGTAAGATATTTTTAATACTATGAAATAAAATCCCTAATCCTTCGCGCCTAAGTCTCTTCTCCGTCTTCTTTCTTGTTTTCCTCTTCACCATGACCGTCACCATTCTTTCGTCCAATCTTTCACCGGAGTGACCGAACTTCTTTACTCCTTTCAATCACTTCAAACTCGTTCTTTCTTCTCCCCTTCATCTCTTCTGTGCTTATCTCCTCCTTAATCAAATTGAGCAATAACTCTAAACCCACAATCTAAGGTAAATCGGTTTTAAATTGTTATTATTCATATCAAAGCTATTGATACTCAATCCCTTCCCCTGCCACCCTCACTTTCTCCGATTACCCAATTCATAGCTCAGGATTTTCGTCCGTTCTTCCCAATTTTCTTGCACATCTGTGTTACAATTTCGCGAAAATGTTTTAGCAGGTTGTTGATTATTAAGAACGGAGAGATTTGGTGAAATTTCAAATCAGAATCGTATAATGGTTGCTGGGGATAGTGAGAGGGGTAATGTGTGTACAACTCCATCGCCACCACCTTCTCGCCGTTCTCACTTTTCCGATTCCAACCGTCGAATCATCGCTAAGCATAGAAAGGTCCCTCTTTTATCATCTTTTTTCTTTGGTTGATTGGTATTTTTGTATTTGTGTATTAGTCTGTTGTTTGTTTTTGAGTGGGTTATTGATTAGCCTGTTCCATTCTTGTTGTTGGGTACTGTGCTAATTGTTTGAACACATGTTATTATTGAAATTCTAAATCAAAATTGATTTGGTTGAAGAAAGATGATGTTCTGTATAATAATTACTATCTAATTGGATTGGTGGCAGTTGGTGTAGTCCAGAATGGGGTGGGCAATTGCACTCCACAGTGGTGCCGGCGATATACCTCTCTCTCTACCACCTGAACGCAGCTTGCCTCGCGAGGCCGCTCTCCGCCAATGCCTCCAGATCGGCGTCGCCTCTCTCTAAGCCTAAAAGCACCCTCTCGATGTTGTCAAACTTGTGGTATGCCCTAGATCCAGTTCCCTCACTAGTATTAAACTTACTCGAAATGATCGATCATTCCAGAATTCTTTTAGGTGTTTTCACTACTAGTTTCTTCAGCTGTACATTTAATCAGTCGATGATTTTATAATATTCTGATTTTCCAGTAGCAATGAGTTCTGATTAAGCGCATAAACTTGTACTTGCTGTTTTAATTGGTTCTATCTGCTCCACAAGACTTAATATATGTAAAATGCAAAGTGT